>NMRB01001115.1:5333-68915 GCA_002633025.1 Notospermus geniculatus | reverse complement strand
GGGGGGGGTCACTCCCCCAACTGGCCATATATACACCATGTGTGTTCCTTGCCTTTTCAAAAGGCCCCCTCTGGCTGGATCAGTCAATTCATGATCCCCACCCCCTCCAGCTGGCAATAAGAGTATCCCCACCCCCTCAAGCTGGCACTCGGTGCGACCACCTCCATCCCCTCAGCTGGAGGATGTGGGTAGCCACCCAGCTTTTTGTTGCAGGAGGAGAAGTCTTCCATGTTTCAAGGTTAGGGAAGTTAGAAGACAACAGAAAAGAAATGTATTGAATTCATGAAAATGTATTTACTATCATCACTCTATACACAACTCCGCCGCCACCACCGACGCTGAGTTGTGTGTTTCAGAACTACTTTTTGCTGACCTTGGCACATAGCAATCGTATTCAACAGTTGTTGAGTAAAAAAGAGCTGTTTGAAATACCCAATTCGTATGCAACTGACCGATTTTGTGGTGTTTGTCATTATTATTGCCTCGTAATGGGTGCTCAGGCTGGTGGGATAGTTGTTGAGAGAACTTGAATAAAGTCATAAAGTATGTTGTTGCTGCTCTGGTGAATTGATCGCTCTGTCACGAGTTCTGCACAAAGGAACCTGATTTACCGTCAGATGGGGAAGTTGTGGATAAAGGTCTTGGCCTAAATCTCCACTAGGGTCTGCGGCACCACACCACTAAAGAAAGGGTCGTCAGATTGGTGCAAGGGAAACTTCGGTGCTTTCACCATTTCCGAGTCGAAGCTGTATTTCGTGTGATAGAGAGGGCAGCTATCTTTGACAGTGCAGTTTTCAACGGGCACTCCGGTTTCCTCCTACTGCACTTCGCCCCATATTGTCTATAGAGCTAATTAAATGCTTAATGTGTGACAAATGGTAGGGTAACAAGTTAAATCAGGCATCAATCCAGCATCAACCTCGATCCACCCCGATCAGGCATTTACCAAAACGGAGGCTGTGTTGCATCGGATGTGCCTATGTCAACAAGAGTATATCAGGTTGAATCAGTGAAGTAGTCGATGATTGAAACTTAATTGCCATCGTCAAAGTGGAAAATTGACAGTGAATGACACTGTAACTCGCCTCTGCACATGACTGTACACCGGAGCAATGGCCTCGCCCAAGATAATTAATTCTTGAGTTGAACTCTAATGATTACTTATTGTTGACAATAAACAAATTTTATTATTTGTTTCCCTTTAATTGGAAACTGAGACTTCGTGGCAATAAACGGACCGAATGACAAAGATATTGAAAACTATGATATTTTTCATAAAAATGGAATCAACGGACAGAGACACGACACAATACCAACATGTGATCCTCATCTCATGAAAATGTCATATTTATTATCTTGGTGAAAGATGTGCTCTTTGTATCACTAGTAAGGCGTGGTTCTAACTTCCTCCGATTCTGCCATCCCATGACCAATAACAATGGAAACAGGAGAACAATAGCATTTTCCGAACAAAATAGGGAACAATAGCATTCTTTTCCGAACGATCAACACAATGGCCAATTCATACTTCCGTGCCGACAAGTTTGCGGAACAGAAAATGCTTTTTTTGGAACCAGCGTGGCGAAAAATAACAAAGCATTTTCCACTCGACTACAGGTCGGCGAGGAAGTATGAATTGGCTTGAATACCTAATTCATACTTCCTCGCAGACCAGTATGCTCAACCAATGCTTTGGTATCTTGCCTAGAATCAAACAGGTTTGATGTTCCGGTACCGGTATGGCAAAAAAATTATTGCTTCTTGAACAGAGTTGACAAGATGAGTTCACTACGATGTGATGCAACGTGTCACGATGTGGGCAATAAAAAACGATCGTAAGGAGCATGAAACGTGTCATCTGGGCTGCATGAAGACGAAATTCTAGGACGGCCATGATTTAAAGCAACGTAGTAGACTGGTACCCGGTCCCTACATAGCTCGCGGAGAGAAAGGGACCGGTTTTGGGCGGCCATTACATGGCAGAAAGCTGCCATGTTAAAAATAGAAACGACGTCACAGAAGATCTCCTCAGTACTGAGAAAGAGCTTACCTCATATCCCAAAATAGCTAACCAATCAACTGCGACGTTACAAATTCAAAATCAAAAAGAGCTAGCCAATCAACTGCGTCGTTACATCAGGCAATACCGGTCCCTTAATCCTTCAGCTATGTTGGGACCGGGAACCAGCCTAGCAACGTAGCTGTAAGGTAAATGTAACTGACTGTCTTACCCCGTGGTTATTCTCTTCAAGAGACCAGCCACAAACCGATTAACCTGAAAAAGACAGGCATAACACTTATGTTAGCAAGGATTGAATATCAAAAGGTGAATCCATTTTGTCCAAGTGCTCATAAAATAACCATGAATATCTTAAATAGGAAGCAGTTTTGTCACCTGAATATAAAGATGTAGCGCCGATGCAACGGGGAATTCGCGATCACAAGTGTTTGTTGTTGCTTGCAACACAAGAAGGTCTGTCAGGTGCTGTCATTATGTAGAAACACCTGAAACCGCTGTTGCGTTCTGAGCCTTTCTCTTGGTCTTTCCATATTATAAGCCAGCAGCACACCAGACGATATCACAAGCAATCGGCTGTTGACGCCAGGTGTGCGCTGGACAGCGATGCGTGGAATCTTCTCGCCAGCGATGTTCGTCCATTGTCAAACAATCCCAAAACCGATCATAATGCCTAGTCTGCGGTAGCTGGTGAGAAGATCCGCGGTGGCGGTCATATATCGCTTGTGATATCGCCCTCACCTCGCATGGTGTGCTGCCCACTGAGGCCGAAAGATGGTTTCATGCAGCACACTACTGATTCATGTCTGCGAGGTCATCCATCGTACACCGTATCATTGGCATTTGGGCGTACGCTGTGATGGTAAACTAATGATTTATTTGCCAACAAATAAACCAGGCTCATGATGTTACTTTCCTCAATTGGCAAATCCTAGGTCGAACGTACCCCAAGGAATCAGGCGGTAGGAGTCGATATTATTTTTTCTATCATTCGGCGTTTTGGTATTTGTATTTGATTTCTGATTTAACGCCCGTGGTTAGAGAGCACACATTCATTAGCACAACCAATACGAAGCATAGAGACTCGAGTTTTACTCCGTGTGTCCGACAAGAAAGGAGGCAAATCATGACAATACGGTGAGAGATGTGACTAGTTATCAAACTACACGGTTGGTACAACAAAGCGTATCCACCGTGTCGAACTTGCATGTTACCTAAAACAGGTGGCAGGCTACTGCAAGACACTTGTAAGTGAGGAAAGATGGTGGAATTTGCAGCCGATGGACACTTCAGCCAAGTGGACGGATTTGTGCTTTTTGCTGTGTGAAGAGAATATCAGCCTCATCTGAACAAGATATCTGATTGACCATTGTCACTATAAGGAGTGACATCCTTCTCAAAGAAAATGGATGATCGTTAGGGGCTTACAAGGAGTGAGACATCGTTTTCTCAGTTTATCGTAATGGGTCTACAAGGAATGAGACATCGTTCTCTCCGATAACGGATGATCGTTAGGGGCCTACAAGGAGTAAGACATCGTTCTCTCCAATAACGGATGATCGTTAGGGGCTTACAAGGAGTAAGACATCGTTCTCTCCAATAACGGATGATCGTTATGGGCCTACAAACGAGTGAAACCTCGTTCTCTCGGATAATGGATGATCTTTAGGAGCCTACAAGGAGTGAGACATCGTTCTCTTCTAGATAATGGGTAATCGTTATGAGCCTACACGCAGTGAGACATCGTTCTCTCAAATAATGGAAAATCTTCAGGGCCTATACAAGGATAACGGATACTCCTAAACTTGTTGGTGCATTAAAACACCATGAAAACTGGCCAGGAGAACTTCACTGACTTCCAAATCAGTTTATTTAGGGCGTGTTTTATATATTCCCCACCGATTCCGTTCTTGGTCGGATTCACTGGCAACTTACTGATATTCCTAACGATTCACTTCACGCGTGACAGAAGTTCTGTTGTC
Organism: Notospermus geniculatus; assembly: GCA_002633025.1. NCBI lineage: Eukaryota > Metazoa > Nemertea > Pilidiophora > Heteronemertea > Lineidae > Notospermus > Notospermus geniculatus. Next base: position 64,916 of record NMRB01001115.1, on the reverse strand, counting down.
TCACACAATTTCAAGGTACTGGCCGTTGCAGATATCTTAGCAAGTACGGATCTTTTTTGGCCGATGATGTTCATAGGGTGGCCGCAGTTGCTTCTACCCATAGCGGGTGTGATTTGCAGGGCTTACGTATTCTGTACATACTTCTTCTACACTGTAGCAAACTGGTGTACAGTGGTCTTAGCCATTGATCGTTTTATTGCCGTCTGCTTTCCGCTCAAAGCCAAACTCTGGTGCACGAGGACGAAGGCGAAAATACTTCTTTTCCTCAATGTGTCATCGCATGTTATCATCTACGCGTTCAGACCAGCCTATGTCATTGTGAAGAATCCAGCTAATCCAACAGGTTTGTTCATATTCTTGGAAGTTTGCAATATACATAGCGTTCCACGATTCACGGAACAAATTTGGATTTTCCTCGATGTTATCTTACCCGCTCTCATTCTAGTGGCCGCCAACGCTGCGATACTCATCAAACTGAAACACGGCAAGCGAAACATTGGTAGGCCTACTGAACGTGGGGCAAGTGAAACTGGAACAATTGTAATGCTTGTCACAATGTCAACCATGTTTGTCATTTGTCTTACGGCATTTCCAGTGGATTTTATTTATTGGGATCTTCTACACGGGGACTGGAACCCGGAGCGTCAGTTTGAACGGCGACTTAGTTTTATCATCGTATGGTTGGTGGCGTCAGGTAATAATCTCTACAATTTCTACATCTATTTAGCATCGAGTGCTAAATTCAGACAGGATGTAAAACTACTTTTCAAGATGACAGCTCGCAAGTGTAAACGCTGTAACCAGCAGAAGATTTATACTTGTACTTAAATTCGAGTCGAGACTGAGACTGAGACTGGCAAGTCGAGTGCAGGGCAGACGGACGAAAAACAAGACTTCAAAAGATAATCCTTTCTTTTTTTTACCAAACTTCAATATGTTCCATTGTTCTACAGCAAAGAAGTACAGAATACTCAACAGCAACATAAAAAGGATTGGTTGCTAATCGCTGGTCGATTTCTCATCTCAGCATCACGCCGCAATGCCTCTATGAACAATTGACGGCGTTAAACGGTTAGTACATGAACATCCTTCTCACCATTAAGCCGTTTACGACACTCGGGTAATCAATCGCAGACGTTTCTGCCAGATGCTATCCTTGGCACTTTTATAATTTTTGTAGAAACATACGGAAAGTCACAAACCAACCGATGTAGGCTGACGTAAGCCTACACTGCTTTGCACAGGAAAGATACAGGCCCGAATATTCCTCAACGTAAAGGAGTTCCTCAAGGCTATTGTTCTCCTGTTGAGAACAATAGCCTTGATGAACTCCTTTACATTGAGGAGCATGCTAATAGGCTATTGTTCTCCTGTTGAGAACAATAACCTTGATGAACTCCTTTACATTGAGGAACATTCTAATAGGCTATTGTTCTTCTGTTGAGAACAATAACCTTGATGAACTCCTTTACATTGAGGAACATTCTAATAGGCTATTGTTCTTCTGTTGAGAACAATAGCCTTGAGGAACTCCTTTTACGTTGAGGAGCATTCTAAAATACGGGCGTGTGTTAGTTGTGTTAGTCCTACTAACAGAAGGTGCTGTCAGTCTGTTGACCAATAGGTGTTACTATGGACCAATTGAATGCGTAGCAAACCTACTCATGCTTGACTGAGCACCAATCAAGAGAATTTTCTTTTGTATTGGTCCGCTGAAACTTTGCTGCCATCTTTTGGCAATAAGCGCGGCTGACTGCCCCATTGGTCCGTTCACCATAGTCGAAGTTGGGTCCGGATCCCACCGGTAGAATTGAATTCTGAAGTCGGTAGCGCCTGCGGTATTCCGTTAACGTATTGCATAGCCTACGGACGATGAAATTGCTTCATTCCGTCGTGTGGGGAGGCAAAATTGTACCTTACGCTGTATTGGACACATTCGTGTACTTCCAAAACTCGGCGATCCTCCAGGAGCTATTGACCATGGAGACAACAGCATTCGAGTAATTTCATGATTCTGTCAACACAACTAGATTGCGCTAAAAAGTGCTCTTAGAACATTTCCAAATTGATGAAAAGGTGCGAAAAAATTGCAATATTACATTATAGATCGTAAGGTAATATAGCCGTTCCCATGTAAACACTGAAGGAATAGCACACCGCACTTGACCATCAAATTACGGCAATAGCAACTCGTCGACTCGGGATGATTTTATTCAAGCGGTACTACTGGATTCGAGATGGTCGAGAGATTCCTTCGGTACTGAATCGTTTCGATATTGGTTTGCTATATTTTCTTTGCTTTATCACATGTTTAAACTGTCTCTTTATTGGCTCAAGTAAAGAGGCAGGAATGTCTACATTGGTTTAATTAAAGGCACAAAGTGGTAAAAGTGATGTGTATGATACCAATTCAAGTTGCCAATAAATTCTACGTAGCCCCATTGGGAAAAGGTATCTCGTATGTCTGGCCTCCTTCAGTGATCGATCTACCATGATACCATCTGTTTGGAGGATCGGAATGGTTCGATACCCGCACGGCAGGTATATGCCAAAGGATAAGTAGCCATATTCGTGTTTAATAGGTTTACCTTTAACCAACTTTACAAGTTTTCAAAAGCTTTCAAGTTTTTTTTTACGACCAGTCCTTCAACGTCCGTGGCAAAATCGAGAAAATACCCCAATATCGCCAAGTAAACATCCTTTAGGAAGGATGTTACATGTATTCCGTAAAGCCTGCCGCACACTGCAAACGGTCTCGAATGACTTTTTGCTCAGCAGATTAGCTCCAGTGTGCGGCAGTTGGCTTTAGGCGATTCATCGCCTCATGAAAGGCTACACTTAAATACGTTCAAAGCATATTGTTTTGGGGTTTTGTCAAAGGAAAACCAACGTCATAGCTTGATGACACCAGGAGAAAATGCGACAATCCCAGTACACAGTGCAGAACAAACGAAAGAAAAGTTTCGAGGAAGAATGCAAGCGCCTCCAACACTACCGTTTCTAGTCACCACTCAGCTGCTCATGACAAACTCACGGGAACATCTTAGCATCATTCTAAGCAGTCCTCATCTCGCGACGGATGCTTCTGTAGACGAATTTAATAACGGTATGACTAGGCACTCGAACAGCGATACGCAGCATTTATGTCGCCATATGAACATTTACATTTTCTAAAAAGTTATGATTGTTCATGTTCTTTTTTTACGTATTAGACCCTTTCACTGCCAGCGGTAATTTCATGAAAAAACATTTTAATGAATGATTCTGATAGATTACGGAAACCCTATCATATAGGTATTCATTGGAAAGTACTCGATGACAGCTTTCCGATGAATACCTATTTGATAGGGTTTAGCGACGGTTAGTCTTTTCTCACCCATTTTCGCCTTTGACAGAATGTATCTTCGCAGTGAAAGGGTTAACTTGACGCTCTGTGCCTTATGATTCTCGCAGCACACGAGGTTTCGTTTCTTGCTTGCTAGCAATCTGGGGCTGTTTCATAAAGTGACTTTAGGCTAATGGTGCCATTAACTTCAAATGCATTTTCCATTTATTTGAAGGTATACCATTAGCTTAAAGTCACTTTATAAAACAGGCCCCTGGTGGAAAGCAACCAGCAGGAGTTATTGCCCCTGTGCGGTGAAAAGCAACGGCGTCTTCCTCACCACATGCAATGAGCAATAAAAACAAAACATGTTTAATCGGAGCAAAGTTGCTTGCAAGAAGGAATGAACGCTTGAAATCCGCACATGCCACGGGGCAACTTTACCTGCTTTCCATAAAGGCATCCATAGACTGAATGACAAAAGTCGAAATTAGTCGCTGCTATGGTCCGTTCGACAACACTTGATGTGGCGACATGTTGAAATACTCCACAAAAGTGTCAGAAGATTTTAACATTTATGGAACATTTCCACAAAAAGTATTTTGGAACGGACAATTGTAGTGACCAATTTCGACGTTTGTCATTCAGTGTATGGAGGCCTTGAAGAGCAAGAAAAGTTGCCTCGTGTGCTGCTGGCTTTAACATCACATGTATCTAAGCGTTCTCTCTTTCAGCCAAGCTCTTCCGATATTGCATCCTGTAATTCAATAATCGCTTGGACAAAATACATGTGAGACTTTGAACAACAACACCTGTGCATTAATGCGTTCAGACAATGGCATTGTTTAATTGAAATGTTTGTTAACTGCGGAAGGAAAATGAATCAATTAGGCCTAATAGCCAGATTTTTTGACATCGATTGTGTCTGGGCGCTGGCATTTTTACTGGAATATCTAATGAGATGAAAAAAGCTGTCCTCGTGCAAATCCTAGAGAGTCCCTTGTTTAAACACCAGGCCAGCAAATAAAGACTTGTTGCAGAGAATTTCTGTGGGTAATTACACAAGACTAGAATTACTCTAAATGAGAGCATACGGAATCGCAATGAAATCGTCTCTGCAGGACATGTCTGTCGTCCTGAGTTTGCTTCCTCATCTCTGTGGGTTTTATATCCGCGACACAGCTCGATCACAGACACGACTTCCAATCTCGCAGACATGAATCTGTGTGTGTGTGACATGTCCACGCCCGCTGTTGCCTTCGTTGTCTACCAAATGCAGCCACCGGCAGGGTCGGATCCAGGGGGGCGTGGGGGCGTACGCCCCCCCCCCTATTTTTGGCAGAGCAATGATTTTTTTAGCAAGAAAGCTTTCAATCACATAAAAATTCGAGTATTTTGCTCTCAGATGCTAGGAAAATGCATCTAAAAGCACTTAAATTGTAAATTTTTTCCCAGACCCCCATTTGGGCTTCGCACTTTCGTTGTCCCCCACCTCCGTCGAGCTACGCCCCCCTTCTGTCAACCCTGGATCCGGCCCTGACCGGTACGGCATACACACAGGTTTTGTGCAGATACAAGTGACACGTTCTGATTCCCTGGAGTTCGTCGATCACTCAGGCAACAATGCCAAACATGACAACACAGCCACGACCACTGACGGCCCGGGAAGATATCATGTCACCTGCTCCTAAAACATATCCATGTCAGAAACAAACGACTTCTGTGTTGACTTTGCCGACGTAGCAAATACACACAAGGATGACGTCATAATCAGTGGTAATAGAAAACAAATAATTTGGAGAACTTCTCGGTGCAGCCAATGTTTGGTGTCACGGAAATGGAAACGTTTATCAACATGGCAGAGCAGAGTTGCTTGTTCAAAATACACTGAAATCGCTGATGGGAGTAAGGACACAGAGACCTGGCTTTGCCACTGGGATCTACCACCTCCATCTACCGCATCAGTGTCAGGACTTGGAATCAAAGAAGAGCGTGCTGCTGGTGTCAGCAATGCCGAGCATAACCACAGAAGGTGTACCATGCAGCGGATAAATTCCCAGGAATGGAAGTGCCCAATACAAAGCCCGTGCATTGTCAATGATTCGGTGGGGGTTAGCATGGAGGTATAAAATAAGACCTCCATGGGATTAGTGATATAATCCTTCACAAACTCTTAATCCACTAGGACAATAGGATCCCGACTTTGATTCCAGGGGACTTTGTCCGCGTTCACCCGGTTTAGTATAGAGTTTTCGCAAAGCCCCCGAAACGCCAACGCTAAAGTCTATCCTTTTGTTCGGTGCACTCTTCGTGACATCGAACAATGGGTTTGGCGTTCGCGTTGGCGTTTCGGGGGCTTTGCGAAAACTCCCTATTATAAACAGATGCACCCCGTAACAGAATCCTCCAACAATAGACTTTCACGGGATAAGCGACAGTTACAATGGGATACGCATCTACTGACAGACCCTGCCGTGACCATATGCCTCCCATACAACTGAAGGGATGCATCAGAGACGGGGTGCATCTGATTATATTACACCGGCAATGCCAGACCTCTGTTGGTGTAACTGCTGTGTCTGTAACAACGGTCCACTACGGTCCACTGGCAACACCAACCTCGGCCACAAATGAATCTTTACGACAGCATTTTATCATCATGAAATCTTCTTTATGTCGTTATTACAAAATGTCTCTCGAGCACCACATCTGTCGTTATCGCCGACTTCATTGAAAGCAATGAATACTAAAATACCCTTTGTTCTTTATCCATCCTTTGTTCAGTAGTGGTTTCCAATGACCATGGTGAGTTTAAAGAATCACCAATGGCACCATTGCTCCAGAGCTCGAAATGTTGACAAACTATTTTTAACTATAGGACACAGCTTCTGAACGAGCACTTGTACTATTGGCAAGGAATCTGGTTTGAAGAGAAGGTGGCTAAAAATGCTCTCATTTTGGGATGTGTGGGCACGTTGTCATGTTGTCACGTCCTCAAATCTGCGTTGGTTGGATACCAAGGCGACGGACAAATCCCGAATGTCCCGTTCCGTGTTCTAAATTGCTGTCGGTGTACCGCGGACGTGTAATTCATAAAACGCGACTCTCACACAAATTCATATTAGTAAAATCTGGTTCAGATTTGTGATAGCTAGACAGACGAGTCGCGTTGCCGAATATTTCTCCGCGATGCAAAGAAATAGCAGTGTTTGCTTCTGCGACCCAAGGTCATCGGTGGACGACCACGGCAGCCCCAGAGAAAGACTTGGAAGTCGAGGAGCATCAAGTGGCAATGTTCAAGAGTCGACTGTGCTGATGGGAAACGAGGAAGAGGAGAGACAGCCACGAATGTGAAACCTTACAAATACACCAGAGAGTTTCCACACATCCATATAGCAATTATACATGAAGTGAACCCGAGATGGCTGGAATATCTTCAGTCTGAGCAAACTAATTAAACGAGGATGGCTTGGAGATCAGTTGACGTGTCAAGTAGAAGTGATGATGATTTCATATAAAGTGACTTGTATAACTTAATGTAGACCTGGTGAGCGAGAAACCTTGATAGCGGCAGTATAGGTTGCGACGAGTCGATGTAATGTACAAGTAATTTTAGAAAAGAAGACATGCACACGAGCCAACAACTGGCACTGTCTTCACCAACATGTTTGGTATTCGGAAACTGTTGCTGGCAAAGTGAGGTTTCGCTCATCTGACGAAACACGAAGTACGAAATTGTACTTCATTTCCATGACGTAATGTATTTGAGGAGATGGTTGGTACCATTGGTATCGCCTGCTGCAAGAGCGTCTTTTAGCGTATGACGTTAGGCCATAGAGTTACGATGTGAATTAAACTTTGAAATTTATCTTTCGTTTCCACTTCGTATCTACGAAGTGGAGATTTAAAAACTCAAGATGCACCATAACTCTCTCAGTCTTACATGATATGCTAAAAGACGCACTGGCAGCAGGAACATTTGTGGTACCAACCATCTCCAGAAATAGGTCCTGGATGAAGTTGAATTTCGTATTTCGTACTTCGTGTTTCGTCAGATTTGCGAAACCTCGCTACACACGACAGGTGATTTCATCGCCTGGCCACGACACCTCGTCGGCTGTGGGGGTCGGCAACAACACTGAAGATAATCGTTGTGCATGCGGTAGGCCAAGGCTGCCTACAGACGTACATGTAGGTACGGTACGCGGACACCCCGGTTAAAACAAAAGCTTTACGGAGGGTTCGCGACCGTGAAGCCATTGTTAACCCGGCGTATAGCTCTATGTAATCGCAGCCAAGGTTTACTACACAGAGCGGAAGTTATGAGATTTAAAAAAATGAAATCTAAGATAAATTGGTCTCTGAGTAATCATCCTAAAAACATCTCTTACGAAAATATAATAAAATACATGTATTCCCTATGTATCCCTGCAAATAATGTTTACTTGGAACAGTTGGAACTATAGACATTTTAGACGTACTTTAATCCCAAGTGTATGTAATGTCTGCCCACATCTGTATACATGTCAATGCACATTTTTATGATTATATACTGGAGTTTTTACAAGATTCCTAGCCAATGTACAGCCGGTAACTAATGGTTACTTTCGGCTGCCGACATACCCAGATTCGCCAATCGTGGAAAAAAGAAGTACACTAGACGGGACCGAAATTGATATCCGTCAAGCTTCTAACAACACTCTAGACTATCTTCAACCAACTGAATATGTTGGTTGGTCTTTTTAAGATTCATGTGGTCAGACAATGAGTTCTGAAGTACTGTACTTGCTATACAATATATTGTTCTAACGTTCATTATAAAAACAACGTGTGCCATCATTTATCACGGAATGAAGTGATTTCGTATTCATGGGTTCCCAGGGGATGTATACATGGCTGATGATAATTCTACCGGCGTTGTTTAGTGGTTACGGATGAAGAGAACCCCACGGATGAGGATAAATCCGATGTTCTTTTGTTTTTTTTTCACCAGCAAGTTGCCGCAGACCGACCACTCTCTCATAATCTGCTTAGTGTTAGATGGCGCTGCGCAGAATACGTCGAGGTACATTAGAAGCTGCCTTTTCGTCATTTCCGGACAACCTTGTTCCCAAGGTCCTCCTCCTCCGTTGTCAGAAGACAATACCATTTAGTTTTAAAGTCCTGGAGATAAGGTTACATTTTATTCAAAATAATGTGTAACACGATCTCGACCAATGAACATACACGATTCATTTGGCCCGGCCTGCATCTGACTTATCAAAACTCCACCTGCGGAGGTCAGACGAGATGTTGCTGATGCTTTCAGCGACTGCTTCTGCCCGAACCGATGAACACAGACAAAGANAAAAACTACCTTAAAAATCGTGTTACAAATTTCCAGCACGCGAGACATGAATAGACTTCAGTCGATACCAGCAGAACTTAATGATACGCGTGGGAGACGAGAAGTTAAGTTAATAAAACGCCTCCTCCTGCTGCTGAACAAACAAAACCTCAAGTGAAACCAAGTTGCACTTAAAAATGGATGTCCCCAGTACTCGGAGATACCAGTTGTGCACTTCTCGGCCGCGTAATTAATTTCTATGCTTCGCGAATTCGGAAAGAGAGCATGGAGCCGTGAAGAAAAAGCTGTTCTTTAGGTTCTGTTGGGAGAAGTAAACCTTAATTGGCTGTCGTGTCTTCATGATGGTGCTATTCTCGAGGAAGTACGCTCAGGGTTTGTGGATGGACGACCAAGAGTAATGAAATGAAGTATAATATACCTGTCATCATCCTCCCACAGCAGGGCTTTGGTCTCGTTCCACTTCATACACTCCACACAAAGCCCTGCTGAAATTGGGCCTCCCAGGCAAGCATGAGACGGTCAGAAAACCATTGCCCAATCAGAACGCAGCATTTTTAGGGTGTGAATACTAAATATTATGACTCATAATAGGCTAACAATCAAAAATAATAAGAATCTTTCCTATACATGGGAAGAACCTTTGTAATAGAATTCAATCAATCTTGGAAAGATGTAAGTGATTTGTAAAGCACAAAACTTAAAGGTCAAACGGGGTGAAACCACGAAATTCGTAATTCTCCAAGTTATCCTGGCAATACAGGGAGTGCAACTGGAGTATGGAACAACCACACCAGATTCACTGGATGTTCTATTTCAGCAGGGGTTTGTGTGAGTGGATGAAGAGGAGCGAGGTAAAAACCCCTGCTGTGGGAGGATGACCTGTCACGTGATGCACAGATGGAAATCTGCTGAAGGCCATCCACACCATCAATGACTTCGTAAAAAATGTTGCCAAAGATTTTGACAAAGTTTCATAAGTTGTTCCTTTCATACTGGCATTGTTCATTGAATGAATGATTTCTATGATGACACTCTAAATGCCCCTTCTCAGACCGGGTGAACTGTGCCTGATTATAGTGATCATCTGCCATTTCAAACCGTCAATGTTGCTTTTGATTGATGCCATTTTGTCACGGAAATTGGAAGGCACTATCATTGATGATCATATACTTTGGCCAAAAAAATATTGTCAAAGTTATCTATCAAAATCTTTTTTTTGACAAAACTCATTGCTTGTGTGGTGAGGAGAAACGTTTAGTGAAATTTACCAAAACTGCCTTGAATCAAAACGATTCAGCCTTTCAGATGTACCAGAGGCGAAAATCTAGAGTGGAAGTCATACAAAGACATTGCATTGTCAACGGTTAAAATATTGTCAGGATTAGCGACATAATCCTTCACAAGGCTTAATCCATAAGGACAATACCCGGGACTGTGGGGGCAGCTTTTCACGCCGTAACCGACAGTTGTATTCGCACACACTGAGGACAGGTACGAAAGGCAACGCTTTGATGCAAAAACTCTGGTAGTGAAAGTAAAATAAAGGCCAAAAGTTGTTGTCCAACGCTGAGTTCTCTGAAACTTGTTTTTTCTCTTCGCTCAAGGGAATTAAAGGCCCGTTTCCACTATAGCGGACTCCGCGGCGTATTCCGGCGAGCGGTGCGGTTTTCACAGGGCTTTGTATAATCCTTCGATGGTGTAACAATACAATGGCCTATTGATTATCCCAATGCCTGTGAAAACCGCTCCGCTCGCCGCAAGACGCGGCGGAATCCGCTATAGTGGAAACGGGCCTTCACACAGGCAGGGCCCACGAAATCTCAATATTCCCTCCCTCAGAATTAGCGGCTTGTCCACTTTTCAATTTGCCTTCTGACCACCAAACCCCAGCATACCAAAGCTGAGGCTCCAAGCTACTGCCAGCATGCTCCCTCGCCGAGGTCCCTTTTTATGAGATAAGCAAATTATTGGAACAATTTCCCCGTGGATAAAAAACGTCGCCTATCACTGTTGATCATGTCATTAATGGCCCCTAAACCCGTAATTGCCTGGCCAGTCCTCCTGACCGCGAGCTGGCCATTTTATCTTGCTGTGGTATCTACGACTTATTTTAGTAGCTGCTGAACGCTTTATCCCTTGTGCAACTGGACCATGCAGAAGGTTTTAAAACTTGGTCCAAATGCCTGCAACTGAAGTTAGGGTCCATATTCATAAACATACTTAAGTCAAAGTGTGATACTTATCTTTTGTGTTGAACAAAGGATAAGTGTCACACTTAGACTTAAGTCGTTTTATGAATATGGGTCCATGCAGGGTGTATCAATACGTGACGACTTCTTCAGACTACTTCTAGATTTCATCCGTCGGTCGATCGCTGTGAAGGTAATGTATTTTGCAATGAAATATATATCGCAAGAGGGACGTCTACATGTCAACATCATAGGAACACAAATTCATCTCGTCCTTTTTATGTTCTCGGATAATGCACTACTCTAATTCTTAGATTTAGTGGTCATATTTCATGTGCAGAACAATAACTGCCGGTGTAACATGTCAGCGGTGTCGGTGATACCATAAATTATACTGACTGATGTTTTCACTGGTAAAAAAGCAATAAATCTATGTACACTACCATATTTCTTGCGTCTATTGTAATGTCTCAAGGGGCGATAAAACATTGGGATCGTTGTGGATTTTGTTTTAAACCACACACACATAAAACAGTGGCTTAACTCAATCTCTGCACAGCTGCTTTTAGTAGCACCACAAGAGAATGTGTCACTAGTGGTTAAAACTATTGAAATGAAACTAACATCCCTGTCCTGATCAAAAGGCGTCCATTGTATAGGACCTGGTTTCGGTGTCATCCTCAGCGCCCTCACACGACGAGTAGTGTAATCAGGGTCTTTTGTGCACTGGACGTCCACCTGTTCGGTCGTCCCTTGCCGGTTTTCCCCATTACTCCAACACTCGAGGAGAGAGAGGGCGCTGAGGATGCTTTAAGCTGCCCTCTATCGTAGCTAGGATCCCCAGTTAACAAGAGGTGAGGCCACAGCCAGTGACAACAGGGTATTGGGTGGCTGTTGTGCAACACAGCCAGTGTCACAATGGCTGAAGAGACCATGACCATTCCAATTATACATTGTGTAATCTCACAAATAAAGCAGACTATTATAACTGGGACCTGCATTCCTAAGACTCCAATTCCTTTCACACCGTCAAAGCTTGGTCCCTGCAACTACTTCTATTTGTTTTTGGTTACCAATGATGCGACCAATAAAATGAGAATTCTAGTCAGGGTACATTCAGTGCGGGGATCTCAGGCGAAACGTGGTAAGCAAGGCACAGGATCGATAGCAATAACGCTACACGTCTTCTCGAGGAATGCATTTGTGCAATCCACCAAGAATTGGCCATGCTGCTGATGGAGGTTCGGCATTTTTTTCGCGGCGCCTGATGTCCGGTTGCATCTTGGTAAGAAGAAAATTAAAATCATGGAGAGTAGCTTACACGCTCTCCTTCTGTTTATTACCTCATGCAGTTTTGCCAACGCTCTATCTCGTACGGGGAAATGGATGAACCTTAATAAAACCCAGCTTCCTATATGATATGAATATTGCGGTTTCCACGTAATACCGTCTCGAAGCACCTCGTATCATTGCCTCAGTCTCTCAAGAAACCATCCAGGGGAACTCAAGGAGCAGCTCGTTCAGCGCTCACTTGACCCTTTCAGACTTCTTAATACAAAGTGGCGATTCGGAGGAATCGAATCCGTGACCAATCCGGCGATGCTCAAACCACTTCGCCATCGTGCTACATGGGACGGTCACTGTATTCTAAAGCGGGTGATCCACTGTCGCGATCTTGCCTTGAGACGGGGTTGCGTTCCCTTGCGGTTACCTTAAAAGGACTTCCGATTGCCATATAAGGCGATCGCAAGGGAACGCAACCCCGTCTCAAGCACAAATCGCGACAGTGGATTCGCCGCTTTAGTCGAACGGAGTTTACCAGGTCATTTTTACATGTACAGTAATCTCACGCGTACCCCGCGGTGACGGTCAACAGTACTGGAGCATGAAACAGTTACTTGACATGTCCAGCGATTCTAGGCTGCACTGGGGCTATACGCGAGACTGTGGCTATACGCGAGACATCCGGTGAGCAGACGTGTTTTTTCTGATCAATCCATCAACAAACTCATTGAAAAATATATCCTATGACAGTCACATTCTTTCAAAACTAAAACTACATTTTAGATGGTTTTGATAAAAACTAACCAGTGTTTTTGTACTGTCAAATTGGCAATATGCGGTCATCATGGACGGTTGCAGTTTTATTGTAGAAGCGATACGGAAAAGTGATTTGACGTAGCTAACTGTCATAACTGGCACGTCCGATTAATCAGAGAGTTGAATGCGGCTACGTTACCGTTTGCTCGTAGCGTATTGGAAACTCAATTCAACGGACGCAAAAAAATTATGAACCAGAAATTAATCGAGTGCAGCCTAGCAGATCAAAATCCTTAGCGTGAGCTTATAAATTAATATGTCAGAAAGGTTAATAAAGGTGCCGTAACTACAGTAAACGCTGCACCTGCTTATTAGATCGTTTTAGCATGAATAAGAAATACTATACGGTCCATTTTAAAGTTATGTCCAGACGCTTTGGCCTCTGGAGCAGAAACTACTCGACAGATTTCAACGAATTTTGGTTTTTATGTAATCTTATTTCAACAGCAGTTATGTGTCCAAGTTTCACCAAAATCCATCCAGTAATAAAAATGTTCCTTCATTGAGGCCCATTTGCTTATGGTATGCCTAAGAATGAAAAATTTTCTATTCTGACATTTGGTGCGCAAAAATTTTGACGTTTCGGAACGAAACTACGCTGAAAGAGGGTTGGACAATGTAAAAACGTACCTTGAAACTCTTTTAGCAACTGATCCACATATAACGATTGCAGGGCAGAGAATATCCAAAATCTACGCACAAAGTTACATTAAAATAATATGGCACTGCACTAGGAAAGGTTTGTCCCGTAATTAACCGCGCTCTAAAACCTGATCACAGGGTTTGACATAAGCCAAGGCCATTTTCCAAAACACCCTTGCTGGCCCTCTAAAGTGTTTAGGGCCATGGCTGGCTGACCCTTGGCCTATTGTGTGCCTTCATTTGATTAATGTGATAATAAACTGGGTCTAGCTGAAATTGACCATCCATGACCTTGGACAACAATCACTTTAGGGCCAGCAAGGGTGTTTTGGAAAATGGCCTTGGCTTATGTCAAACCCTGTGATCAACATTTTTGTCTGTAAAATTAGGTCAAATAAAAACCAACTGCATTAAATCCGTCCAATAGTTGTTTTACCAGAACAGAAAACATCGCGGACATTAACTTTTAATTAATACTACAGGTTGGATATAACAACATGAATCATGGCTTGTACGTCAACTGAAAGATCAAGTTTTACCAAGTTGGGAATTTATGATAGATACATGTACATGCGTTGTTTGTTGAGTGTCTATTGTCTTGACGTATTCGCAATGTCAAGTGTGGTTTCACATTGCAAACGTACATATTTAAGAACTCTCTCCATACATAACTTACCTTGTAGGTAGAACTGTTGCTAACGGAACGTACATCATACAGATATCTATCTACAGGCACGTGTCAGAGAGAGGCAAACATTTGTCGGGTGATGTTGCCAAACTGATGATAACGGCTCTTTCAATACGAACATGTCGGACAGTAATTCTTTATTCAACCGTGTACAAGGCGATGTTGGACGATGTTTGACACATGGTGTACACCGCTGGGCAGGTGATTTTGGCATCGATAGGAAAAATTTGGATCGGGTTGCGGGAGCACGCAAGATACGCAATGATTGGCATGNACGCCTTGCTTTCCATTGAGCATGGGCATGTTTTAAGTCAAGGAACTGAAGACAACGACGCCCGCTGAGCTTGAATAGCCAGGTCGTCACAGAAACTCTGCCTGAACTATGACAGCCATCGTTACATACTCTGCCTAGAACTTGACAGCCGTACACAAACTCTGCCTAGAACTTGACAGCTGTACACAAACTCTGCCTAGAACTTGACAGCCGTACACAAACTGTGCCTAGAACTTTACTTGACAGCCGTACACAACCTCTGCCTAGAACTTGACAGCCGTACACAAACTCTGCCTAGAACTTGACAGCCGTACAGATACTCTGCCTGGAACTTGACAGCCGTCGCTACACAAACTCTGCCTGGAACTGGTGAGCCGTCGTAACACACTCGGCCAGAGCTTGACAGCCAACGTTACTCAAACTCTGTTCTGGAACTTGACAGCCTTCGTTTCACACAAACTCTGCCTGGAACTTGACAGCCGTTGCGACACACACTCTGCAGCCGTCGTTAGACACACTCTACATGGAACTTGACAGCCGTCGCTAGGCACACTCTGTCTGGAACTTGATAGCCGTTGCTACACAATTTCCGCTTGGAACTTGGCAACAGGCTGACAGTGGGCCTACAACGACTATAGTCCGCACGCCCGATGTCCGTCCGTCAATCGGCACGTTTTCATTACTTTCCGTTCTATTCCTTTTCATACTTCCGATCTTCCCTGACAAACAGATGAAGTACAGTTTTTGCGCCAGCAAAAAAAAACGACACTTGCATTCTTTCAACGCTAAAGAGGATTCACCACGAGCAAGAGCTTTCTAGAATCTCCTCATATTATGACGACAACGCATCTAGTCAAGTATCAGAACTCGTCATAGTCAGAGTAGGCCATTTCATTCAGATGACCCGTTAATGAGCGAGGCAAGTCAAGCACCTCTTCATATAAGTGTATGATTCCGCACAGAATGTGAGAACACAATTCCATTGGGCAAAATACATAAGTCAAATCGACCGTAATTATTGTCAGGATGCCATTACGGCACAAGTACTAGTTTATGATTACGTTAAGTACACGTATGCGTGGTTTCTTTGCATTTCAAGAGTTGGTATCTACATGAGAGTATTTCGGTTTTAGCAACGAAATGTGGCGTTTAGTTTTTCAAGCTGGGCTCTCGTGATATACCATTGAGTGTGTTTCTTCTATCGCTCATGTCACTTCCTCGAGTAGCCCCGAATTAATCACGGTTATTGTTTGAGTGTTATTATAGCTATAGAACAAAAGCATGAGGCAAAAAATACTTGCACTGTTGAATGATGGAGTGATGCTTTGAAAGTGTTGTTCGAGGCCATAAAGGCTACTGCGATATAGAATATAACGTTTTACGTTTCACAAAGTCGCAGTTCGTATTTCAATATGGCGGCATGGCGGCCATTTTGAAAAACTGAATGCATCCAGCCCACATGTATTTCACAGTACATCGCGGCGAAATTCAGAAAACGCTAATACGAAAAAAATCACTTTGCTATTGATATGTCGGCGTCCCGGCGATAAACCACAAGAAAAGTGTCTCCCAAATCAGAATCAAGCGATGTACAAACAGACAAATGAATGTCCATCCATTTGTTGTGATGAAGAAGAAGGTCAATGTATGATCATAAGGAAGATTATTGGTAACCGACCCACGGATGCGGAAGGCATTACCGCTCCGGCCTGTATTATTCTAGGGAATACGATACAGGGGCCAGCGTTTCCAGTTTCGACTTAAAGTGACCTGATCCGGACGGGAGACGTAGAGAGGCTGTGTCATACATAATGTTTCTCCACCTTTATATTAAGTGGACCACACACTACTGTATTACAGTTAGTCTACGCCCCCACCACTCCACCTCATGTGACGCAAGCGTTTTTGTCGCCAGCTGGAAAAGAGCAAGTATCAGAATCCAACAAACTAATTTAGACCTACTCGACGAAAGTATTGCCAAGCTGTGGGGGGGGGGGACTATGCAATATTAAAATCGGTAATGCATTGCTTGCACAGTTTGTGTACAGTTGAAGTCGAACCGCACCGCAATATCCACCCAAGGAAATTTTAATGAAATTTCACAGAGCTCTAAGAAGGGCACTGAGCATTAGTTGGAGAGGTTTTGAAAAAGTTCTGGGGAATATTCATATTCATAAAACCTTGCTAGGCTAGGAATAAGGTTTTATGAATATGGCCCCTGACTGTTTCGAGAAATCGCGCGAGACGTGAAGAACACGTTTGCATCTGTCCCGCACCAAATGTTGCGTCTGATTGGACGAGAACCGATAGGGCCGCAGATGCAGTTGAGAAAATATCAACGTTCCGATGGCCTTCTCCAGCGCTGCATCCCAATGACCTACCATATAGTTTTCATGGGCTCTGTAACAATTATCGAGTCCTTGCGTAGACGATGATCGATGTATATACCCACCCACTGGCGTCATTTCTCAGCACCATGGGTTCGATGTAATTGAATGTACATGAGTGCAATACATAAATGTACAACGAGAAGGATAAATTGTTGTATCATTACTGTGCAATCATTGATGGTTGTAACAATTAGCTGACACTGACACCCCCAGTGTGTAACGACACAAGGCTGACTGTTTGTTACAGCATGTGCACTCAGATGATGATTCTCACGTCATGAAGTTCTGACTTAAATTTTTGAGAAAAACGTGAAAAACTATGATGATGATGATGATGATGAAAGTAAATACCAAAATCTAGGACAATGCATTCCAAAAATTAAAGCCGGTGTATGAACGCGGAGGAAGCCCCCTAAAATCAAAGTCCGGGTGCTATGGTCCTAGTGGATTAAGCCTTTGTGAAGGATTATGTTGCTAATAACCCTGACCATGAGGTATTAAATACCTCCATGCCCTGACCACAACCGTTGTCAATGCATTGGCTTTGTGTTGAGGACTTCCATTCCTTGACCTTCTCCGTTGGTAGGCCTAGTGTGCGCAAGAGTTGAAAAGGAGACGAGAAAATAGTCATGTTTTATTGGAGTGGAANAATCAAGCGATGTACAAACAGACAAATGAATGTCCGTCCATTTGTTGTGATGAAGAAGAAGGTCAATGTATGATCATAAGGAAGATTATTGGTAACCGACCCACGGATGCGGAAGGCATTACCGCTCCGGCCTGTATTATTCTAGGGAATACGATACAGGGGCCAGCGTTTCCAGTTTCGACTTAAAGTGACCTGATCCGGACGGGAGACGTAGAGGCTGTGTCATACATAATGTTTCTCCCCCTTTATATTAAGTGGACCACACACTACTGTATTACAGTTAGTCTACGCCCCCACCACTCCACCTCATGTGACGCAAGCGTTTTTGTCGCCAGCTGGAAAAGAGCAAGTATCAGAATCCAACAAACTAATTTAGACCTACTCGACGAAAGTATTGCCAAGCTGTGGGGGGGGGGACTATGCAATATTAAAATCGGTAATGCATTGCTTGCACAGTTTGTGTACAGTTGAAGTCGAACCGCACCGCAATATCCACCCAAGGAAATTTTAATGAAATTTCACAGAGCTCTAAGAAGGGCACTGAGCATTAGTTTGAGAGGTTTTGAAAAAGTTCTGGGGAATATTCATATTCATAAAACCTTGCTAGGCTACGAATATCCATATTCATAAAACCTTGCTAGGCCTAGTTACTTGCTAAAGTGCTCAGTTTGTACAGGCCAATGTACACAACTAGCAACCAACTACGCCGGCAAGGTTTTATGAATATGGCCCCTGACTGTCTCGAGAAATCGCGCGAGACGTGAAGAACACGTTTGCATCTGTCCCGCACCAAATGTTGCGAGAACCGATAGGGCCGCAGATGCAGTTGAGAAAATATCAACGTTCCGATGGCCTTCTCCAGCGCTGCATCCCAATGACCTACCATATAGTTTTCATGGGCTCTGTAACAATTATCGAGTCCTTGCGTATACGATGATCGATGTATATACCCACCCACTGGCGTCATTTCTCAGCACCATGGGTTCGATGTAATTGAATGTACATGAGTCCAATACATAAATGTACAACGAGAAGGATAAATATTGTTGTATCATTACTGTGCAATCATTGATGGTTGTAACAATTAGCTGACACTGACACCCCCAGTGTGTAACGACACAAGGCTGACTGTTTTACAGTATGTGCACTCAGATGATAATTTTCAAATCATGAAGTTCTGACTTAAATTTTTGAGAAAACCGTGAATAAAAAACTAGGATGTCCAGCCACAAAGTAGGCCTAAATTCTAAAATCTACAGGACAATGCATTCCAAAGATTAAAGGCGGTGTGAACGTGGAGAAAGTCCCCCTATAATCAAAGACCGGGTGCTGTGGTTCTAGTGGATTTTAAAGCCTTTGTGAAGGATTATGTCGCTGATAACCCTGACCATGAGGTATTAAATACCTCCATGCCCTGACCACAACCGTTGTCAATGCATTGGCTTTGTATTGACTTCCATTCCGAGACCTTCTCCTTTGGTAGGCTTTGAAAAGGAGACGAGAAAATAGTCATGTTTTATTGGAGTAGAAACATCATGTGAAGATTTCATAATGCTTTCACAGGGTAAATGTTTGCAAAAAGCCAATGCAAAGGCAGTTCATTTGGCTGTTCTCTCTGAACACCGTTAAGACATTTGGCTGTTCTCTCTGAACACCGTTAAGACATTTGACTGTTCCTCTGAACACCGTTAAGACATTTGGCTGTTCTCTCTGAACACCGTTAAGACATTTGGCTGTTCTCTCTGAACACCGTTAAGACATTTGGCTGTTCTCTCTGAACACCGTTAAGACACTTGGCTGTTCTCTCTGAACACCGTTAAGACATTTGGCTGTTCTCTCTGAACACCGTTAAGACATTTGGCTGTTCTCTCTGAACACCGTTAAGATCTGTCGTTTAGAGTGCAAAGAATCTGTGAGGCGACTGGAGTGACAGCACATTCAAGCGCCCTAGACATCTGATGATACGTTCTCAATAAGGGTTTCTATTGTCAATGCCACTGCAGTGTCAATTTCCGAATGATACATATACAATGTACAACTTTGTAAATTGTATATATTTGTTGATTTTGATTGCTAAATTACACGAAATAAATAATGCTTTCGAAAGCAAACGTTATGGCAATTAAAAGTCGTCGTGTGATTTTTAATTTTCTTGCTTATGAAAACAATGTTTTTCGATACCGGATGAGTTCACGTTGATGTGATGTCGTTATCTTTCATGGAACGGAACGTTATGGTTCCTTTAGATTCAATAATATAGAAAAGTGAATGACAGCAGGGCAATTTGATTGATCGAGGGGAGGAATGATCATGGAGTATTTTTTTCTAAAATTATATTGAGTCGACGTCATCGATAGTCAGTCTGTCAGTTAGAAATGGTCTTCGATCAAGACCTGACCTCGGCAGTTGGTGTTCGTGCTTCACCTTAGTGAACTCACTTCTTAGATGATAAAACTATAGTGTGCATGGAATATAACAGAAGTAAAAGTGCTTCGGAAATCCACAAAGCATTAAGTAAATGCCTATGGACATCTGCGTGTCGCATTAATTTCGTGCTGAATTGATTCGTTTATAAATATCACGACATTTTTTTGTTATTTGGCACGTTATCGCCAACAGCTGGGTAAGGCCTTATAT
Organism: Notospermus geniculatus; assembly: GCA_002633025.1. Lineage (NCBI taxonomy): Eukaryota > Metazoa > Nemertea > Pilidiophora > Heteronemertea > Lineidae > Notospermus > Notospermus geniculatus. Next base: position 44,675 of record NMRB01001115.1, on the reverse strand, counting down.
CATTCGTCATCACCTCCTGTTGATTTCATTTTAATCGATTTCATCCACAGGTCGAGTTGGTATTCTATTGTGCCTCTGGCATTGCATCGATAGATGACAGATGACCATGCATTAAAGCATACCATAAAGTTAGATATAACGGCTTTTGCATGTGCATTTCAATTTCAAAACAGCGTCAACGACCCCATGATTCGTGGGAATCTATCAACATCATCGTGCGACATGTGGGTTGCCGATTTCAGCAATTGTCTGTAAATAGGTCAATCGTCTGCAATCAACTGGAACTTGATCCGATGATAGATTATTTTTCAGGGCCTAAAGGTGCAGCTCCACGTGAGAGTTTTCTCGAGAAAGTTGTCTCTCTATGGGCAACTCGACCATAGAAAACTTTGGACAGTAGCTTGTGTCACTGGTGTCAGCGTAAAGGCGGTGACAGACTGACCCGTAAGCAACGCGTCGGGAAAGCGTTCAACCAATCAGAGGCGCGGTAACACAGACCGAAAGACCTACCGGAGAATCTGATTTGCGGAATGCCTAGGCCATTTGGCTGTTCTCTCTGAACACCGTTAAGATCTGTCGTTTAGAGTGCAAAGAATCTGTGAGGCGACTGGAGTGACAGCACATTCAAGCGCCCTAGACTTCTCAATAAGGGTTTCTATTGTCAATGCCACTGCAGTGTCAATTTCCGAATGATACATATACAATGTACAACTTTGTAAATTGTATATATTTGTTGATTTTGTTTGCTAAATTACACGAAATAAATAATGCTTTCGAAAGCAAACGTTATGGCAATTAAAAGTCGCCGTGTGATTTTTAATTTTTTTGCTTATGAAAACAATGTTTTTCGATACCGGATGAGTTCACGTTGATGTGATGTCGTTAGGGAGGTTTCGAAATCAAACGATAAACGTAAACGTTAACGACAACTTTATTTTTGTACCGAAAATGCAATGCAAAATCTGGTTAATGTGTAGTATGAAAAATAACGTTGTCGTAAAGTTTTGGTTTATCGTTTGATTTCGAAACCTCCCCAATATCTTTCATGGAACGGAACGTTATGGTTCCTTTAGATTCAATAATATAGAAAAGTGAATGACAGCAGGGCAATTTGATTGATCGAGGGGAGGAATGATCATGGAGTATTTTTTTCTAATTATATTGAGTCAACGTCATCGATAGTCAGTCTGTCAGTTAGAAATGGTCTTCGATCAAGGCCTGACCTCGGCAGTAGGTGTTCCTGCATCACCTTAGTGAACTCACTTCTTAGATGATAAAACTACGGTGTGCATGGAATATAACAGAAGTATTAAAAGTGCTTCGGAAATCCACAAAGCATTAAGTAAATGCCCATGGACATCTGCGTGTCCCATTAGTTTCGTGCTGAATTGATTCGTTTATAAATATCACGACATTTTTTTGTTATTTGGCACGTTATCGCCAACAGCTGGGTAAGGCCTTATATCATTCGTCATCACCTCCTGTTGATTTCATTTTAATCGATTTCATCCACAGGTCGAGTTGGTATTCTATTGTGCCTCTGGCATTGCATCGACAGATGACAGATGACCGTACATTAAAGCATACCATAAAGTTAGATACAACGGCTTTTGCATGTGCATTTCAATTTCAAAACAGCGTCAACGACCCCATGATTCGTGGGAATCTGTCAACATCATCGTGCGACATGTGGGTTGCCGATTTCAGCAATTGTCTGTAAATAGGTCAATCGTCTGCAATCAACTGGAACTTGATCCGGTGATAGATTATTTTTCAGGGCCTAAAGGTGCAGCTCCACGTGACAGTTTTCTCGAGAAAATTGTCTCTCTATGGGCAACTCAACCATAGAAAACTTTGGACAGTCGCTTGTGTCACTGGTGTCAGCGTAAAGGCGGTGACAGACTGGCGCGTAAGCAACGCGTCGGGAAAGCGTTCAACCAATCAGAGGCGCGGTAACACAGACCGAAAGACCTACCGGAGAATCTGATTTGCGGAATGCCNTCTACGGGCTTTCTACGGCCTACCGGTCAGATGAAAACGCCGGGAGAATTGGGAGCAGCCAGCTAATCAATGCGGCGCCCGTTCGGCTGGTGAAAAATGTCCGGTGCCCGTGGCAACCGTGAGGGAACCGGCCGGGCACCGTACGAAATTGGCTGAAATTGGCCAAAATGTCTGTTTTTACTCGCCGTACGGGCCCCGGAGTGGATATGTGACCTAGGCATAACGGACACCCCGGTTAACATTGGCTTCACGGTCGCGAATCCTTTGTTAATCTACACTGCGTATGTACATGTACACTCATCCCAAAAAATAAATGGACATCAGTTTTTTCCAAATTTCTCAAAAACTAATCGAAGTTGAAATGTCTACCTGATGTGGATGATAGCATATCTTCTCAGCTATTCAAAAATGCCGCAAGTGACAAAATCTACCACATCTTGATTTTGATGGAAGCAATTTTGTAAAGTTGTGTTTTCCCCTGCTTTCTTATTTTAAGTATTTCGCTGAAAAAATTGATATGACCTTGTTGCTCTTCCAAAGGGCATTCCAAATATGATTTCTTTTTCTAAAAATTCTAACAAATAATGTGTTTTTTGGCCACTTTTATTGAGATAATTTGGCCCATGCTTGAGACACCTTTGACAAAGTCCCTGAGGCACGTGAAGGCCTGTGTTCCCGATGATGCAATGGCTATTGAATTTGTGGGCAGGTCCGTTTAATGTGTTGGTAAACAGAACCTCATTATTCATAGGCCCACATGAATTCAGTAGTATTGTTGCGGGTAGGTTGCTCTGCTTTCCGAATAATGAACCCTGACTGAAATGAAGTTCAGTGGGTCGATTTTTACAATAAACCAATATCTATTGTCCAGTATAGAGGAATCTATTACGTTGGTCAACCTCAGTTCTGGGTATGGTGCTGGTTATAACTGTCATTATTCACAACCCTATTTATTGGCAAACCACAGCTCACAATAGGCTAAAGGGGCTACGTCAGAGGTGTCCTAAGCATGGGCCAAATTATCTCAATAAAAGTGGCCAAAAAACACATTATTTGTTAGAATTTTTAGAAAAAGAAATCATATTTGGAATGCCCTTTGGAAGAGCAACAAGGTCATATCAATTTTTTCAGCGAAATACTTAAAATAAGAAAGTAGGGAAAAACACAACTTTACAAAATTGCTTCTATCAAAATCAGGATTTGGTAAATTTTTTCACTTATGACATTTTTAAATAGCTGAGAAGATATGCTATCATACATATCAGGTAGACATTTCAACCTTCATTAGTTTTTGAGAAATTCAGAAAAAACTGATGTCCATTTATTTTTTGGGATGAGTGTACCTCCATGAAAGCTAATCCCAGCCTTACAGATGACCGTCACGCATTCTCGAATTCTGTGCCAATTCACAACCACTATATATTTCAATGGTCGAGAACGAGTGAAAAGTATTTTGATATCCCCTCGCTCACACCCGAGGCCAAATCGGGGGTGGACACATACCAGGAGCAGGGTTCTGCCGCCGCTGGTCGGCGCCGGACGGCCCCGTCCAGGACGTAGAAATGCCGACCGGCACTCGGCCTAAAAAGATTATTTTCCGACCATCAGAACTAACGAAGTGTGCCACGAGAGATGACCGCCACGCACACTTCCGAATTACCTCTCTGTTCTCATTCACCAAATGTGCTTCCCGGCGGGGCTTCCTGATACAGTTTTGACCAACGACAACGGCGGGCAGCCTAATTTGCAATAGGATTGGGGTCATTTTGACACCAAATGAGCTCATTATTTCAACTCTCAGGTGCCCGGAAATCGCATTTCAGCAACCCTAGATTTCAAGTTTTTCTGGGGGAGGGTCCCAGACCCCCCGTTTCGACCAGCACTCGTTCAGTTCTGGGCAGAACCCTGCAGGAGCTCTCTAAAATGGACGCGATATTGACAAAACAGCAGGATATCGATGAAAATGTACCCTCCGAGGTTAAATGGGCGGGGCAGTTACCACCTCATCACTTCCGTTTGCATTAACTTTAAAAGCATGGGAGATTCATCTGATTGCCTGATGGCGTTGGATGAATTGCCTCTCCGGTCATGCATGGACTCCTGTGTTGTCCATTGCAATAGAATTCATCATAAACATCATTTTCAGGCTAGTGCTGAGTGCATCTAGGTACATTTGGTGTATTGCATCGTGAAATACCTAACAGGTCGACATTGTGTTCTGAAGCAACTCGCGGCAACTAGCTTTCCGGCGATGGAAGCAACTCGGAGTGACTGATCAGTTGCCGATTTTGTCGACCTGAGCGCGCTTGCGTCTCCGAACAACTGCCGGATGCATCATGAGCGTGCTGTTCGAGGTATAACTGCCAGTTGCCTCGAGTTCCTCTCAATCGCTAAGTAAGTTGAACATGTGCGACTTTCAGGATCTGGATATTTTTAGTTGGCAACTAGTTGGCAACCAGTTACTCGCTGACGCCCGAGAGCTTATGTCACCGTGTAGTTGTGACTAATTAGTTCCAACTACGCGCCGATTATCAGTTGCCAACTAGTTCTGACTGTACGTAAGGGCGACATAAACGAGGCTTTAGGCTAGGTTGATACGGTTCTTCGTCCTGCCTGCTGTCGCACGGCCGATGGAGTCATATATGTAGTTGTCATTCGGCACTGGAGTCATACGACCAATCGGTATTCAGTCGGGCACCGTGCTTCAATACCCTGTAGATATCAAGACGGGATTTGGCGGAGAAGTCATAGTCCAACCGAGACTTCATTTATCCTTCGTCCGGAATGAACGCCGGACACGATCAAAATTTTCATACAGACCTATCATGTGAACCCATGCACCGATGTGGCCATCGATCAAGAAATCGGATGAAGTATAACCATATACAGTGTAATATTTTTGGTGTCCAACAGCAAAATAGTACGGGGAAAAGATTTGTAGGCCTACGAGGATTTCTTCATGACATAAATTGCTGGCAGCACACGAATTCGTGTATACACGAATTCGGTGGGAGGTTTCGCAAATCTGACGAAACACGAAGTACGAAATACGAAATTGGACTTTATTTCCAGGACGTATTCAGGAAATGGTTGGTACCACAAATCGCCTGCTCCAAGAGCGTCTTTTCGCGTATGACGTTAGACCGATAGAATTACGGTATATACAACTTTCAATTGAAATTTATCTTTCCTTTCCACTTCGTGCGATAAGAAGTGGAAATATATAAAAAATCAAGATGTACCATAACTCTCTCGGTCTTACATGATATGCTGAACGACGCACTGGCAGCAGGGACATTTGTGGTACCAATCATCTCCAGAAATACATAGGTCCTGGAAATGAAGTTGAATTTCGTATTTCGTACTTCCGTGTTTCGTCAGATTTGCGAAACCTCCCTTTTCGTGGACATGACTCGGGAAGACGAGGTAGCACACAAAGTGCCTCACAGACGTGGCTCGCAGGGATGATCCCACTGAGATTTTTGTACTTATGCTACCAGTTTAAGGGGTCTATAAGTGTTTTACATTTACTGCGGAACTTTTTAACAAATTCCTTAATGCACATCCGCAATCTAAGCCCCAGCCTTCTCAAGATTCGTACACGAACATCGGAGAAGGAAAAAATTGCAATCCTTTAATTGGCAAGAAATAACACTTGCTATATCCACCGTTAATGCCACACGAGATTAATGTGCTCATTTGACCGGGCTGTGTAACTTTCATATTAGATGATGCCTGCATCGGATCAGCCGAATGAAATTTCTTTCTTTTGATATCTATCGCTACAGGTGGGAAATATCCTCCTCAACTACATTTTTTCATTGTATCCTGTATCGCCTCTTTTTGTGTATAGCCTCAGCTCTGATTCCAGTCAGAGGGTACAAAGCAATGAAGATCAAAACCTGAAGAAATCAAATCAAGGTGAAAATTTGCATAAAGGTCTTTGCTACTTTCTTCATTTTCATCCTACATGTATCCCAGCTCACCTTGGCAGAGATCGCTTTGCGTCACAGACAAGAAATGTTGCCAATGTTGGCGACACAACTCTGAAAACAGTGAATGTTGTTGCGCACTCGGCGGCCGCAACCAATTCGTTAAGGATGAAAAAAACTACAAATGTAACGCCATTTCGTAAGTTACCCCCCCCCCCAAATATTTCTGAAAAGTGTTTAAATAACGATACACGGCCTGCATCTTGAGCAGGCCCATTTCAATTTCGCTTGCACACACTATAAAAATACGGTGAACCAAGTGGTTCCGTTTTTCGAAATTAAAGTCAACATGTCTGCTCGGGGTAATACATCACGACTCGTATTTTAGAAGGATCAGAAGCTGTAAAGAATTTTTTCCAAGTCTCGCATGCCACAAAATCTCGGCTGCCAGAAGATTACGACGCCATTCCATAGGGTGAAAACAAGTCTGCGAGATTAGTAATGAGATAGGATGTAGGTTACAAGGTACAAAGTGACCTCGGTACGATGTCAGGGTACAAGGCACGTATTGGACTAAGTACGAATTACGAGATGTTCTTGAACCGCCTTACGGCTGGTAACGAGTTGAGAGGTTACCGTCGTCGAGAATTAATGGCGAGCTGCCTCTAGAGTCCCTTTAAGGGGTCTATAAGTGTTTTACATTTACTGCGGAACTTTTTAACAAATTCCTTAATGCACATCCGCAATCTAAGCCCCAGCCTTCTCAAGATTCGTACACGAACATCGGAGAAGGAAAAAATTGCAAATCCTTTAATTGCCAAGAAGAAACACTTGCTATATCCACCGTTAATGCCACACGAGATTAATGTGCTCATTTGACCGGGCTGTGTAACTTTCATATTAGATGATGCCTGCATCGGATCAGCCGACTGAAATTTCTTTCTTTTGATATCTATCGCTACAGGTGGGAAGTATCCTCCTCAACTACATTTTTTCATTGTATCCTGTATCGCCTCTTAGCCTCAGCTCTGATTCCTGCAGTCAGAGGGTACAAAGCAATGAAGATCAAAACCTGAAGAAATCAAATCAAGGTGAAAATTTGCATAAAGGTCTTTGCTACTTTCTTCATTTTCATCCTATCCCAGCTCACCTTGGCAGAGATAAACGCTTTGCGTCACAGACAAGAAATGTCGCCAATGTTGGCATGAGACAAAATCTCTCTGAAAACAGTGCATGTTGTTGCGCAACCAATTCGTTAAGGATAAAAAAACTACAAATGTACATGTAACGCAATTTCGTAATTTACCCCCCCCCCCNCACGGTCTGCATCTTGAGCAGGCCCATTTCAATTTCGCTTGCACACACTATAAAAATACGGTGAACCAAGTGGTTCCGTTTTTCGAAATTAAAGTCAACATGTCTGCGCGGGTAATACATCAAAACTCGTATTTTAGGAGGATCAGAAGCTGTAAAGAATTTTTTCCAAGTCTCGCATGCCACAAAATCTGCGCTGCCAGAAGATTACGACGCCATTCCATAGGGTGAAAACAAGTCTGCGAGATTTGTAATGAGATAGGATGTAGGTTACAAGGTACAAAGTGACCTCGGTACGATGTCAGGGTACAAGGCACGTATTGGACTAAGTACGAATTACGAGATGTTCTTGAACCGCCTTACGGCTGGTAACGAGTTGAGAGGTTACCGTCGTCGAGAATTTTGCCCCCCACCCCCATATAGATGTCCGGAGTGAGACAGGAGACAGGTGTGACAGGAATCAACGTCCTAGGAATGAAAGTCCGCCAAACAATAGCCCGCTATTGTAAGGTTACATCCGAATGGTCATGGTCTCCATTCTAATCCCTAGTTGAACAATAGGACCGGACTTAGATTCCAGGGAGACTAGGATTCCTTTCACACCTGATTGCCGTCTGGGGGACGTCAGAAGACGGGCCTGTTCCTGTGGTTTAGAACATTGAACGGCAATGCCTAGACTAGACAATTTCAGTGGCACTCGATTCAACAGATCGAATTTCAATCGTTGAAGTACGTAATGTTATCACTTTGTATCGATTCAAATTTTTTGAACGGTATGGTGGCAACTGTGTGTTCTCCACAACACGAGCTGATGTAAAGAAACCAACACAGAATGGCCGTTTAAGCCTAGGTCACATATCCACTCCGGGGCCCGTACGGCGAGTAAAAACAGACATTTGGGCCAAATTCTACGGTGCCCAGTTTGATCCAGTCTAATTTCCGCTTATCCATTGAGGTGATTTCGGCATAATTCATCTTAGATCCGTGTTTCAGTCTCTAAAATTCACGGCAAGCCACTGGGTGGGGAAAATCGTACGGGGCCCGGTGGATTTGTGACCTAGGCTTTAGACGACAAGCCAAAAAAACGGTGTCTGCTCTATTCGCCTTATCCCAATTCGCCTTCTCTCATTTTGCCTTTTCTCTTTTTGCCATTCCATATCTCGCCTTTTCTCAATTCGCCTTCGCCTAACTTGCCTTTGTATTATTCTGCCTTTGTCTTAACCCGCCTTAGTCCCAATTCACCTTTATCTCATTTCGCCTCATCCTAAATCGCCTTCTCATATTTCGCCTTCGTTCTATTCTGCCTTTGTATTATTTTGCCTTTTCTCTTTTCGCATTTTCTCGATTAGCCTTTGTCCCATTTCACCTTCTACCCAATTTGCCTTTTCTCATTTTGCCATTTCCCATCTCGCCTTTTCTCAATTTGCCTTCGCTTATCTTGCCTTTGTTTTATTCTGCCTTTGTNTTTTACAACATCCACAGAGCAAGTCCCCAGCAAATCTGTCAGCGTATCGCTACATAATGTACCCATCTACGTTCACAGTCACTAAAAACGTGAACCAACCGTCCGGTATATTCCATCTGGACATTAGGTGCATATTTCCTATGAGTCCAGTTCTATTGATTGACCCGTGACAAGTCTTTGGCTAGCTTCGCTGTTGGCCGCTACGCGGCGCGTTGGGCCCTTGCGTCCAGATCCTGAAAGTCGCACATGTTCAACTTTACTTAAAATCAAAAGAAATCTGTGTCGACATAAGCACTCAAAAGACGGCGATAAACTAGTTCCAGGTAGTTGCGACCGATCGGTATTTTTCTAGTCGGTGGCGACATAAGTTATCAGTTGCAACTAGTTGACGCTATTTCTATCACAGCGTAGGGCGACATAAGCGAGGCTTTAACGGCCCAAGAATGATCCCACAATAAATAGAACAGCCCAAGTGATCTATTGTTTTCAGTCACAGACTTGGCTTCACAATAGGGCTTTCAGAGTCAGTCATTTCAGGCCGATTTTGCCCACACAATGGAGGTGACAAAAGACACAGCTATTCTGACAGTCGTCCCACGCATGGATCAGCTCTGTGCTGGTTTATCCATAAGCTTCCAGCCCCTAACCAAATTCGATGGATTTCCTCAGCGCTGGAGGAATTCGGCGTGCTCGCAGAAACGAGAGTCACCTTTTTTTATCACAATGGAGGTGACAAAAGACACAGCTATTCTGACAGTCGTCCCATGCATGGATCAGCTCTGTGCTGGTTTATCCATAAGCTTCCAGCCCCTAACCAAATTCGATGGATTTCCTCAGCGCTGGAGGAATTCGGCGTGCTCGCAGAAACGAGAGTCACCTTTTTTTATAAGACCGGATTTGACCGGGAATCGAACTCTGAACTCCCAGGTGACGCGCGCCGATGTTCCCACTTCCCCACTCTGACAGCTCGGATTTGGCGACAAGAGGAAAAGAAATGCGAGTGACGACAGTTAATTAGAAAAATGAGTATGTCGGTATCAAAAAATGGACACTTTACGCAACTCTTGAGGTGGTCGTCGGCCGCAGGTGAGTAGCAATATTAAAAGTATGTTCTGCGACTTGACATGTGTGCAATAAAATACGTTGCCATTTCGTTTCTCCTTTGACAGCGGTGATGGCAAGGCTGCAGTATTGATTACGTCTACCGCTAGAGCTACCACTATACAAGCAATTGGAAGGGAGGGAGTGTAAAGCCGAAAATTTAGAGATGAACCAGAGACAATCTCGGTTAAAAAGTTCATGACCGGCCGACACAATACGAAAGCCTTCCATCCTCTCAAGTCTCGAGCAACCGATAGCTACAACCCTCGCCATATCTTATGTAAACATATCTGAGACTAGCAGACGATAGAAACGATTATCAACTCACTGACGGGAATTGTGATGTGGAAGAAATGCCAAATAGGAATTCGGTTTCGCTGTTTGCCAATCTGATTCCGCCATAGGAGAGAATCAGACTGATTAGATAGACATGTTAGCTTTCTCCTCTCCCGGCAAGACAAAGAAAGCGTCGCATTTCTTTTTGGTTTGTTGAAATTAAGTTATAAAGTTTCCAAGAGATTTTAATGTCGGGATGCGTCAGCTCGGGTTGGTCGGTAATCATTTTCGTTCGTCGCGCTACATAACCGACAACTTTACAAGCATTTTTAAAGCAGCGACTCTGCATTCAAGAGCATCCTCGCAGTTCAGGTCAATGGAAGTGTGTGACCAGAGCTAATATCGTTACACTGACCACTGTCAAAGAGTCTAATGATCTCAAATACAGGGTGACCCAAAAAATGAAAAGCATCTTCCACTACCCTGAAGCAATACGTACCATCTTTCGAGAAGAAAAAAAAGAAATATATAATCAGAATGACAACTGTGGTGGCTGTTGATCGTGAGACCGTTTGTTCTGCCCGCCTGTCGGCAATTTCACATAGTTATAACAGAAACCAATGTGGGGTAATTGATCTCTGGTTATAGGTTAAAATTGATCAATCTACTCTGCTGAAAGCGCCAGCTAGGGCAACCAATCCGCTGACCCCCGCTACAGTGGGCGATCATGCTTCAATTTAATGACCTGACGTGTTGGATGTGAAATTACGGTATGTATATAACGGCAAATGTTATCAGAGGAACTGAGTCTAGTTGTTTAGCATCAATGGTAATGCTTTGTCGAATACGATGGTAATGAATAATGCAAAGGTCGATGACACCGATGATAGTAATGGTAATGTAACGCTAATTATAAGAAAGGATAAAAAGAGGTACTAGCGCCGAAAATTTGAATGGCATTTTTTTTTCTCCCGAGTCGGAAAAAATACGACGTCTCATCGTTTATTGAAAATATGTCATCGACAATGATAGATAGACGGATTATGCAGACTACTTTGCAGACACCAAGCATTTGTCGCTCGACCAAAAAACATGTTCAGACTAAGCGAATACGTGACTGCGGAATTTTTGTGTTTTGCTACAGTGATTGCGAACGAACTCGAAATATAGATTGCGTACGAGAGACCTGCTTGAAATATGTATAATAATGACTGACAATTATGACGAGTGTTTTCACACGATGAGTGTGCCTGTGTCACATATTGTCACACCGTGTGTAAGCACGCTTGTTGTTCAATTATACATAGGAATATAGTCAAATTTCTATGGCCCTGTTTCGACTAATAATAATGTTCAAATTGCTTTCAGCTATATGTGTACCTAGTTGATACTAAGCTTGTCCATTAAATGGTTTCTCTCATTGAAAAAGTACGGTACAAGTAGTCTAAAATCAATTACAAAGAAAAAATAAACCGTTTTACTGAGGAAAGGTCATGATGTGGTTGTTGACATTGCTACAAATCAAAGGAACACCAACGACAACAAGCTGACAACACAGCTGAGTTCTCAAAGAGGTAGACGGTATACGAACACGCTGGCGAACAATGGCCTAATAAAGGGTTCAGGATCATGAAATCTTTGTTCGTCAGCGTATCCGTATACCGTATACCTCTATGTGAATCGGCCTTTGTTCGCCAGCGTGTTCGTATAGCGTGTACCTCTATGTAAACTCGGCCTGATATCATTTCACTGACATGTGCTTCTAATTGACGATGGTAACATAAAAACTTATGGTCTGAGATTGGAAATCATGTCTATGAGCCGTGTCGCCGAATAAAACTCGTCTCGTAGCACATGCTTTAGCTCACAGACATGGCTCGTAGAGTACACCTTGTAGAGTACTGACAGTATAATTCCTCCAAGAGAACACGTATGCAACCACCCCAAAGGCCAGTTCATACCTCCTCCTCGCTAATCACTGTGTGGAACGGAAAATTCGTTGTTTTTCTCGCAACGCTGCTTCCAAACAAAGCACTGCCCAGTATTTTCTGCTCTTGTCAGTGCTGTAATGGATTCGGGGCTCAAAATGAGGCAAGTTGAGGCCCCCACTCAGAAATAAGAGTTAACCGTTGATATCTATATGTATACGGAAATGGTATTTCCCCACCCGAGAACCCCATTTTCCTTCTCATTAAAGAACTGTACGATGGTGTATTTACGACGAATCGTCACACTATACATGTACGAATATACATGTACATTCAAAATACCAACTGATATCGACGTAACTCTTCACGCTCGATTCATATGAAAGTAAATTCTGTAAAATGAAATATCAATTGAAGTATTCATGTTCAAATCTTAAGTTCAATTTGCTTAAAATGCATCGTGTAAAGATGTTCAGGCAGAACTAAGAGATGTCGCGATGAGCAACGAAACACCATACGTATCCGAAACGATGTAGGCTACTTGTACATGGATCAGAATGTGCAGGGCACGTCCCATACAAAAAAGGAGATACATGTATGGGAATCTGTACATGTAAAAACTATTTGACAGGGTAACAAAAATCGTCTCCGAATTTCGCAAATTTTCGACCCCAAGCGGGGTCTTCCTCAGGCACTTTCTAGTAGAGACCCCAGAACTGAAATATTGTTTTTCTCGCAACGCTGCTTCCAAACAAAGCACTGCCCAGTATTTTCCGCTCTTGTCAGTGCTGTAATGGATTCGGAGCTCAAAATGAGGCAAGTTGAGGCCCCCACTCAGAAATAAGAGTTAACCGTTGATATGTATATGTATACGGAAATGGTATTTCCCCACCCGAGAACCCCATTTTCCTTCTCATTAAAGAACTGTACGATGGTGTATTTACGACGAATCGTCACACTATACGAATATACATACATTCAAAATACCAACTGATATCGACGTAACTCTTCACGCTCGATTCATATGAAAGTAAATTCTGTAAAATGAAATATCAATTGAAGTATTCATGTTCAAATCTTAAGTTCAATTTGCTTAAAATGCATCGTGTAAAGATGTTCAGGGAGAACTAAGAGATGTTGCGATGAGCAACGAAACAACGTATCCGAAACGATGTAGGCTACTTGTACATGGATCAGAATGTGCAGGGCACGTCCCATACAAAAAAGGAGATACATGTATGGGAATCTGTACATGTAAAAACTATTTGACAGTGTAACAAAAATCGTCTCCGAATTTCGCAAATTTTCGACCCCAAGCGGGGTCTTCCTCAGGCACTTTCTAGTAGAGACCCCAGAACTGAAATAAGGCCCGTATTTTAGAATGCTCCTTAACGTAAAGGAGTTCCTCAAGTCAGGGTCTCAATAGGAGAACAATAGCCTTGAAGAACTCCTTTACGTTGAGGAGCATTCTAAATACGGGCCAAAAAGTATTTGTCACTAAACGTTGCAGACCCCAAACCTACTTGTATACATGTAGGCTACAGCCAAGAATATATTCTTGGTACAACGCATGACATAGGCCTACATAAATTTCTGTACGTGCATGTAGGACTACTGCTGGTGTTTACATTCTACACTGAGTTCAGCTGTATCTCATGACAGACGGAGATGTTTGATATCAAAGCTAGACCAATTAATAACTCGCCCATATTCTTATTCCAGTTTTAGTGTTTGTATTGGCTCCACACTCAGACGTACTCGCCATTTCGCTGGCACTCAGTCGGGGACTGAGAACGCAGAAAAGTAGTTGGGGCAATAAACTCATCCTGGGACAAATCAGTGGCTGTAGGCCTACGAAGTTAGCACAAAAATTACATAATATCAGGGCTTAAAATTAGAGGAGTATTTCTCCTTAACATATTCCTTGAAATCTCAAAATACTCCTCCATTCCAGAACTGAAATGATTCATCAGTTTGCATGCTTTACTAATGGAATACTCCTTTGAAGATTGAAAATACGCTTCAAATTCTGAAGAGAAGAGTATGATATTCTTTGCCCTCCAAAATTATCTAAAGCCGTGTAGGCCTAATATATAACAGTTTTACGCATGTGCAATTCCTATTGAGGTAAAAAAAGGGCAGTAAGTACTGATGCAGAGAAGAAAAACAACATCATTTGGTCAGTCAGTGGAAGGACACAGTGAAAGTAATGATTGCGATATCGCAACGTCCAAGCAACCCAAACTTTACCCACACATATCATGAATGGTTCTTTGTAAATGGTAAATGGTATATTCTGTATTTTATAATCTGTAAAGTAAGAGTAATGCTTACCCATCATTTTCTGAACGAATCCATTACATGTTCTGTCATCCCGTATCCTAACTGGTCACTGCGCCCTGTAAATCCCAGTCAGGAACGCAACAACATCACTGAACATCCAGGAAGAAATTCATGGGACCACATTCTCTGAAAGTAACTGATCGAAAACTTCCACACATATCAATACGGTGCGCCGGCTGTTGCTGTAGCGTTCTCAGAGTGGCGGCGTAAAGCGGAACTACGCGAGCTTCAGCGTTACTTGGTCCGACTTGTGAAAGGATGTCCATATCCCATTGGCCGCCCGCGTCACTTTGGCGACGCGTAATCTATACATTCGCCAACAAGATGAATCTTCCACTACAGGTTCATCTTTCCCCGTTTCTTGATGGAAAAGGTCGTTATTCACGCTTGTGCGGCGGTCACGCCAAGTGCTACTATGAAGGCAAAAGATTTCCCAGACCGACGTTACTGTTGCGAACCACTGAAAGCGGGTGATGCACTACTACTGCCCTTCACTGCCGCCAGCCCTTTCGCAAGATTGGGTGGGTCACAAGGGGCGAGCTGGTGCGATAACAAATCCTGCGGGTTCGCGTGATAAATGAATTCATTGAAGACCACTGTTACACAAGAGGGTAGGACACAGGAACCAAGTCAATAAACGCCATATGTTAGGGTGAATTGATGACATTCATTTCAGTAGATATAACCACTTACAACACCGATTGCAGCAATGTGCTGTAACCATAAACTCATAAAAGGTAGTTTATGCAGTAACTTATCAATGGGCGCGCCTGTCGGGTATGTGGCTGGAATGTGCATCAATATGCGTCTGAAGTAATGTACAACACAGAAATGCAAAAATAATGAGGCCTACTTTGGGAAAGCGACTCTTTCCGCCCTTGATGTATTTCAGCGTGGTTGTTATCAGCTCATTAAAGTAACATTTTAGCTTTTAGAAACCATGATCATTTGAATAGAACCTTACAATAGCGGGCTATTGTTTGGCGGACTGGCATTCTTAGGACTTGCTCCTCTGGTGCACCGGTTAAACAATAGAGTTTTGCAAAGCCCCGCCACGCCAATGCGAGCACCAAACCCATTGTTCCATGCCACGAAAGTGGGTACCGAACAAAAGAGTAGCAATGGCTTCACGGTCACCAATGGCTTCACGGTCACCAATGTGATAGCAAGGTCAACAGTAGCATCCGTACGCGTTCGTACTTGTGCGTAACCAAAGATCTTGGTGTACCATTCGAAAGATGCTGTTGAGCAGAAACACGTTGATATACTAACTTGGCCGACAACAAGAAAGCACCCATTGCTCACCCATGAAAGGCTGAGGCGACACTCCACTAACTACAAATCCATCAATTTCCCTCATCGTTAGGGTAGCGGTTTTACTTCGAACATACTCATTTGGGGCAATAGAGAGTTTGTCATATCGCCTACAACCATGGTCACTTCTCACCCCGGCCGACAATGCACCTGTGGTCTGATAGCATCGCCACGTCCTCTCGGACTCGAGACTCGAGTGAGACTGTCCCTGGCTTTGTTATGATGAGATAATGGAGCCATCAAACAACAATGCGATCGATTACCCTCAAACGACTTCTGGTAATAAGTCGGCTGATAGCAATATTCATTACAGGGTGCAGTAAGGTAGAATTTGATGTGTCCAGACGTAGGCCAAGTGATAGACTTGGACAGTCAAGCGTCTTCCTGTCTATGGCGCACGCCGCTCCCAAAAGAACTTTTGAAAGCCTACTCTTCTGTGTAACGTTTGTCGTTTTCGAACAATGGAGTTTTCGCAACCGCCGGGATTTAAGCCGGTGACAGGGCTGGTTCATACTCCGTCCGGATTTTACGCCGACTATGATCAATTCCAATGTGTGTGCACATTCACGCCTTGGAAACCTGCGATCAGTTTCATGCGCTTGACGTTCCGCGGGCAAGTATGAACCAGCCGACAGACTAGCGCGACGCGGCGCGGAGCTAAGCGTTTTCTTTTGTGTTTTCAGGCACCACTGAGCACCATGTGCAGTGGAGCGCAAAAACACAAAAGAAAACGCGTCGCTCCGCGTCGCGTACGCACTAGTCTGTCACCGCCTTTAGGGCCAATTCATACTTGCTCGCGGACCGTCAAGCGCATGAAACTGATCGCAGGTTTCCAAGGCGTGAATGTGCACATACACTGAAATTGATCATAGTCGGCGTGAAATCCGGACTGAGTATGAACCAACCCTAAGCCGCTGCCGAAAACTCAAATGCCTGCACCAGGAACTATTCATTTGTCACAACACGCCAGATGGATTCAAAATTACTTCGACTTTTACCATTTCAATAGTTGGGTAGCCTGACACGGGTTCATTTCCCATTTTATTCTTTCTAGCAATATCATCAACAATGCTAAATTGCTCATTTAGAGCGAATTTGCGCGACGAAACTTTCACTGGAGCAACACCTTAGTCCATGACACCATCAAGACACCTTTATCACGACGCTAAAACCCAAACCAACGATGATTATGAATTCAAAAGAAAACTTTTGCCACCGCAATAAACCTTCTAGCCATCTCGTGCTCAGCGTGACAGAGAAAACACCGCTTCATACCTCGGTGATTTGACTTCGAACGCAACGGAAGCTGTTAGGAGAAGCTTGGCTCACTCTCCATGCGTTCTGTTTAATGAATATTTGGTCGACACCACTGATTAGAAGATGGTGGTTTCCTGTAATTCAATCTAACCGATGAGATTAGGAAAAGATGCAATATACTGAAACTACAAAGTGTTTTGCAAACAAACCATTCCATAACATAAACAGTCACGGAATGTGGTTCTACTTTATGGGAACAAGCGTTGCGTGGTGAAGTATAACTTGCCAGATGTCTAGTCACGAGGATATTTTCAACGGTACTTTCAAATATGGCTATTTCCAGAAGTATAAACCTTAGAGTTGCAACTTCAACATGGAACGTTCTGTCGTTCCAACATACATATTTTCCTTTGTTGGCGAGCTTTGAAAAAAAACACAGCACAATTCCACAGCTTAAGTTTTCAAGACAGGCTTTGAAACACTCGTTTATCACAGTTGACATCGGGGTTTTTTCACACACCTCTGGTAGAAATATGATTTGTAAACGCCATCTCCGGATTAGAAGAGTGAATTAGGAAGATGGAGTACCCGGTAAAAAAGGATTTGGCAGCATCACTGGATTTTTGCTATAATTTCCGGACAGGAGCAAATGCACGATCAGAAATGGTTGTAGAACATTCCTGGTTAGAAAAAGTTATTCCAGTGAAAGTTTTATTGAGCAAATTGACATATCAATTAAAGATAATATATCATGACTTCATTGTTTACATTCAATGTTTGTAAACATGAATGTTTACATTATGTTATTTTGGACTTTTGGGACATGCCAACCCACCAAAATGAATACTTTTGGAATCAACAGAATTTCTCGAGGGGCATGCCACCAACAATTTGCTCATAAGACAAAGAAAGCCTGGACATAAACAAACAAAATGTAAATAAACAATGAATTTCGTGGCCCGCGAAAATATCCGTGATATATTATCTTTAAGTGATTGTTGAGAGGGCAATGCTCCCGTTGGGTGTTGGCGTCAGATCTGTAGTATCCAATCTATTTCACTACGTATACAGTGTTTAGTGTAACAGACCTGTTGGGAACTACGTATACAGTGTTTAATGTAACAGACCTGTTGCGAACTACGTATACAATGTTTAGTGTAACAGACCTGTTGTGAACTACGTATACAGTGTTTAGTGCAACAGACCTGTTGTGAACTACGTATACAGTGTTTAGTGTAACAGACCTGTTGTGAACTACGTATACAGTGTTTAGTGCAACAGACCTGTTGTGAACTACGTATACAGTGTTTAGTGTAACAGACCTGTTGTGAACTACGTATACAGTGTTTAGTGCAACAGACCTGTTGTGAACTACGTATACAGTGTTTAGTGTAACAGACCTGTTGTGAACTACGTATACAGTGTTTAGTGCAACAGACCTGTTGTGAACTACGTATACAGTGTTTAGTGTAACAGACCTGTTGTGAACTACGTATACAGTGTTTAGTGCAACAGACCTGTTGTGAACTACGTGTACAGTGTTTAGTGTAACAGACCTGTTGTGAACTACGTATACAGTGTTTAGTGCAACAGACCTGTTGTGAACTACGTATACAGTGTTTAGTGTAACAGACCTGTTGTGAACTACGTATACAGTGTTTAGTGCAACAGACCTGTTATGAGAACGAAACAAAAAGTCTGTTACACTATGAAGCTGTGTTTACACTGTCAACATTTTTTCCAACATTTGAACAACATCCCTATGCTACAAGGTCTTTTGCCACACTGGCCAACAAAATAGCACGATTTTAACAACATTTCAGCAACATGTTGGAAAAAATCTTCTCCTCACCGTACACTCTCGACAACATTTGTCCAGCATAGTGTTGTTTCTCTGAATGTTGGAAGAATGTTGTCGGTGACAGGCCTTAAAAAGTTAAAGGTCTGTGTACACACTGGCAACATTTTTCCCAACATTTTTCGAACTAAAATATCCATATTTTTTTTTCACGTAACACTTTTTACGCTTCAACTCGTTTTTACAAAAGACACTCTCAAAAAGTCTCGGCCGGGACTACCCGATCTTCGTGCCTGTAACGAACAAGCACGTCACAGCATCCTTTATATTGGACGCCATCGTCAATAAACAAGCAAACTGAATACTAGTATATTGACGCATTCTTAATATTACTTTTCAATCTAGGAAAATGTATCAAATCTTAAGGAGAGGGTTATAACTGTGGAATGATCTCGAATATGACAGCCTGCTGAGTGCATGACGAAGGCTACCGTATGTGGTGAATAGCGCAATATTAAGTCGTCGAACAGTTTCTGGGCGTACATTTCTCATAATAACCAGGTTGGCAGGTTGAAGTGCTTTTGCGTTTTTGCAACGAAGTGTTTTTCAAGGTTTCGAATACAAAGTAGGATTGAACGATATCGCCGAAGTATTACGGACCTCTTGCACTGGAGAATTTGACAAGCACGCCGCCGAACGTCGTCCGCCTTGCTGCCAATCCGTTGGGTCCTTGCCGTCATCAATCTTTTTCAGTCCGTGCTGTCAGCCGTGACAGCCAGTCTAGTCGTGAACCCAGCACAAGGCGATCGTGCATCACGTTCACGAACTGACCCTTAGAGGAAGAACTACCAGCTCAAACAGCGGATGCATGCAAGCTGCGCACGCCATCCCCATCCTGAGAAACATCGGCCATACGGTCTCTACCACTCCGTACAATGCCAAGAGCGTCGGAGAGATGAAGTTTTTTCGTACCGTAGCCATGATAGGTCAAGAGGATGCCATACCAGGCATTTTGGACTGTGTCCTTCGATACCGCGCAACCACCCCTGATCACGCAATCACAGGGCCCTTCACTGACTAAACTACGGATGGCCTTCCAATGTGGCTGCGTGTAGACTTCAGCTGGCGCCAACAAACACTGCGAGAGGAGTGTTACCCTCGTCAGGCTCATTTCTCTTCACAGCACAAAATCAGCGATAATAGAATTATGAAGTGTTTGTCATCAAACAACAGATTTTCTCTGCGTGTATACAGGATGCATATTTGCATATTTGATATTTCTCAACAACAACTATCTAGATTCCAAATGGTGACGCAGTTGTCGTGGGACCGCTATAGAAAGACCCAGCGCCGGTAACCTCCGACGTAGGCCTAGTTTATGCGATAGACAGGGATATTCTCTCTGAGAGCAGCAGCGTGGCTTTCCTCCGAGGACTCCAGTTTCCTCCTGTAAACATTCGGTGAAATTCCGTTCAGTATTAAAGGCGCAATTACAGTTTTTGTGTTTCGGCTTTTGGCCCTCTGGTGGCAAATTGAAGAATAAGATTTGGATTACAAATCACCCAATACCGTCTATACTCAGTTACAGTGACAGTGCATATGGCCCAGGTCTAAGGGCAGTTGCCCGTGGTAAGCAAGAGGCCGTTGGTTGCGTTTCACCGCACACAAGGCAATATTTCTTGCTTGTTATTTTCCACTAAATTGCTAACAAGAGCAAGAAAAATTGCCTCGTGTTCTGCGGGCTTCACTCCGAATGACATCGTTATCATAGTGATATGGCGAATCTATAGCGTCCCTCCTTGGCAAAGGACAAACACCAATAGATATAGTATACGGAAAAGTACATGTACACGGGAAAATCGTTTCCTGGTCGTTTTTCAGGACCAACGTCAATCTAAGAATGCCATCTTCTGTTTTTCGCAGCGCGTACGCGTCGATCTTCATCACAGTTTTTCGTATAAAACCCGCGCACTCTGTCGTTTCTCACAAATATACGTTTCATCATTTCACATATTGTATACCTTTCTTTTGTTTCTTATACTTGACGTCTGCTCCACTTAACCTCACTAAACCTCGCCAGAGAACATATCTCACCCCGAGCAATCCAATTACCAGTCCTAAATTCGCCGTCATGTAAATCATGTTCAGGTGTAATTTCCACATTTGCCACTGTTAACACTGTTTATCAACGGTAAGTAACTGAATATGTTTTCTTGTATCCCGTGTCGAGTGCGGTCGGGAGATCGTAAATACGTAACCAGTATTTGATAGCATAATAATAAAGTGTCATCAGGATCTTCATGACAAAGTGATCAAGGAGGCTGTATACATCTCGGGGGGACGACGATTCTTGACACGAATTAAGAATGGGCCTCGTTTATAGGGGGAACATACGAATGGGCCTCATTAATACGCCGGGGACATACGAATTAAGAATGGGCCTCATTACGCAAGGAACATGAGAATGAGCCCCGTTATGTAGGTCACAACGAATTAGAATGGACCTTCGGTCGTTAATTGAGAACGGGTCTAGTTACGCGGGAAACATGCGCATTAAGAATGGGCCTCGTTGTGTAGTATAACATACGAATTAAGAATGGGCCTCGCTACGTAGAAACATGCGAATTAGGAATGCGTCTCGTTACGTAGTCACATACAAATTGAGAATGACATTCGTAAGCAAAAATGCACTGGTAATTTTCAAGGCACCTCTATTATACAGAAACAAACCAATCACCAAAGATTAACAATGTTATGATTACTTTCCACACAGTTTTTCTTGAGGATAATCAGTCACCCTTTCGCATTCCTATCCTGGTCGCGGCAGCCCACCACCTCGGCAGCCGAAAGTGGATCGACCGTTTTTTCTACGGTCAAGAGTCAAGGGAGGTTTGCTTTGCCACAGAATTAACCCAGTTCTCACTCTGGAGAGACCCTACATGATCCAATTTTTACCTCGCGTCCGGAGATCTCAGAGAAAACTCGTTGCATATCAAGCAATGTTTCGTTGACCTCCGTAGAGGTTTGCCCGAGCATTCCCAGTCCGCTGGATAATGGAACTGTCATATGTTGGTGACCGGAGACAAATCGGATGAAGATGACCGTAATCTTTGACACCCGATGGCCGTCTTTCGTCCTCCCGGGAGAGCACCGGCCAGTGATCAGCGCAGCGGAGGGTGCTGGGGGACCGAGATATGATTGGTAAGGATAGTGAGGTCTCCGGTCCATCAGGAGAAGATAAAGGGCATCTTGAACCATCAATGATTCATACCGCTTTCTGACTACGCGTAAGTGGAGCGTACCGAAGGCGGAGCAACCGTAGGCCTTGATGTAATAAGATGATGAAGGGAATTTAAGATTTTATATTGCCAAGAGACGCCATCATCATTCTCATGATTGTCGAAGAACACAAGCAGTTGAATCTCAACATCTCGGCATTGCCGCGTGGCTATGATTACAGGTACTCATTAGTTGATTGAAAAGAGAGATATTTTATGGACCAACACCAGAAAACCCTGTAACTCTCGGAGTGTAAATCACAAAATCCGTGACAATGTTGCCATTGAATTGACGAAAGAATTGGATTTGTGGTGTAAAATGGATTCCCAAATCAACATAAAGCAGCATTGACACCAACACGGTTTGCGTTTTCCCAACGTTTTTTGCAGGTAAGTTAAGTTCGCGTAGCTTTTTACGTCGAATCACAAAGTTTTATGCCTGTCGAAAAAGCTCGGTAAACCGCAAATCGTACTTGGTGTGAAGCACCTTCCACTCATTATAAACTTTTGAATTTTTATCAATCCAGACTATTGCCATGAGTTGTGATGTCACTAGTGTTAACAGGCTGAAGACCTTTATTGTAGTGAATGAGCTAATACTGTGACTGCATGGCCTATTCGTTGTACCTTCATAAATATTCATTGAGCACATATGACATCACATGTGCTGTGCAATGGTCCCCTTGGGATGCAATAAAAATACTTAAAATTATGAGTTGACTGATTTTTTAAAAATATGACACGTTGCAGATATCAATGAATTTGAATGTCTGATCGATATTTCAAAAATTCAAAATTTTACACAATGAGTGGAGTCTCCCTTTAAAGCGACGTTCACACCAAATGCGGTTTGCGTTTTCCTGTGCGGTTTTCGAAGGTAAGTGAAGTTCCCTTATCTTACCTTTCTACCTTGGATCACAATGATGGCAGAAACTCCTGTGGAAAACCCACGGTAAACCGCAGACCGCATTTGGTGAGAAAGCTCCTTCAAGTGTTAATTTCGCACCCATCGTCAATAAATGTAATTGCCATCCCGATTAAGCATCCATTTCATGTGAGATTGCTGTTTTACGTTGAAACTGGGCAATAAATTACATCTTAAGCATTCTTTACGAGTTATTATTGCCTACCACTAGCGAAAGGAAATCACGGCTCCTCCATCTCGACAGAAGAGTTTAGAACCGTTCAAGGAAAAACGCTTGATGAAAATGTAATTAAAACTCGACACATTTGGTGCCTTGAATGTGGCTGTTTCAGACGGTAACTAAACAACCTCGTTACCAGGGCTCAAAGCAGCTTGCATTTGTTTTTCCTAACTGGCGTTTGCCTTTTGTTTATTTGGGTTCGTCAAGGCGACGCAAGCCCCCGATCAGCAACAACAACAGCAGCAGAACCTTAAAGAAAGGTACTGGTAGGGCACTCATATTTGACGTATAGGTACCCCATCCCAAGACGACTTCTAACTCTCGGCCTCTTCGGGAACTCACGAGAACCAGTGAATTCATGCCAGTGGCCCAGGAAACAGAGTCAGCATCATTGTCATCACGGATAGACTGATTAACAGCACGTTGTCGACAAGTTGGTCAAACACTCGACTATGTGTTTCCTAATAAGGCTAGTCATTGCCATTTATGTGCTATCAATAATCTCAAGGAGGGAATATAATAGGCGGCTGTGAGAAACATCCACGATATCCAATATTGACGAAGTAAGTGGTGAAGTGGTCTTGAATAGTGCGATGTTGACCATCTCGTCTGCTATGTCTATTTCATCAACACGGATATTTCGAATAATTCCGTGCGAGAATGGTTTGAAAAGAGACTTTTCTTTACACCAGTGTTAAGGGAAAGCTGACGTTGTGAATTTTTGGAGCGTTGTAAATAAAACATGTCAAAATGCCATAAAAGTATACAATTTACATACATGTATATGACGAATATGAGGGCACCTGCGGGGTTTATCAGTCAAAAGGAATTGAATGAGACGCGTCTTAGAATGCACTAATTAGCTAATAAGCTGAAACAAAAGACTTCGGAACACTTTCCCAAGAAATGTTACATTTTGAAGGTCAAACAACATGTAGGCTATATCATAAAGTTCGAGGTTTCTTCTACTTAGTCCACCCCTTTTGATAGCAATATTTTCAACAGATATAGAGTACTACGCACGTGAATTCCATGAATGCTGCTAGATTTTCCAAAACTCTAAATCAGAACCTGGGTACAGTTTGTAACAAGAAAGTGGACCCAGGGTACAATTTCACTTGACGACATCGAACCTGGGTACACTTTATGTGTACCCAGGACGACAATAACCCCTTCAGCTCTAGTTTCCTCCTGCTGTTCATTGAATTCGCCCAATGCTGTCGACAGAGCTGATACTGCCGTATTTCGCGCTCTCGATTCATCGAGAACGGTGAGCAATCAACCTGAGTTGATCAATCCTCACAAAGATAAATTTATGTCTGTCATTTTGTCGTACGCGAGCAGTTAAGAGAAATATGGGCTCGTATTCTAGAACGTTCCTTTAGCGTTAAGGGGGCCTTTAAATCAACCTTTAACTAAATTTTGGGCCGTATTCTAGAAGCTTCCTTAACTCAAAGGTTGACCTTTAGCTATTGTTTGCAGGGTGGAATACAAAAGCTTAAAGTGGACCTTAGAGTTAAGGAGGCTTCTAGAATACGGACCTTTATTTCAAGAACCAACCTTTATCTTGGGTCAAAGGACGGTTTTAGGCACCTTCCTTTAGCAAAGGTCGGGGCATTTCAAGAACCTTCCTTCACTATTACAGGAAATGCTGTATTTTGCCTTAGAGAGGCCTTTGAACGAATGGTTGGTCTGTGGAGTATCCGACTTTGAGGTAAAGGACAACCTTAACATAAGGGAAGTTAACGTGTGGTTCTTGAATACCATTTGTTAAAGGAGCCTTTAGCAAAGGAACTCCTCAGTAAAGGAAGCTCCGCCAATAAAGGTCTACTTTAGGCTTATTTAAAGGAGGGTACGGGCCTTTGGGTCTTCAGGTTTATCCTAATGAACGCACAGCCCCTGAACAGCAACAAAAACTACTTCCAAGGGTGGGTATGTGCTAAGTCATTTTCCAAGTCCTTATCCTTGTCACAAAAACTCTAATCCATCGTTAATGGTTTTAGATTTAGCAATTATCTCAAGTAATTGCCAAGGTTGTGTCCATTTTTGCAATCGAGTCCAATCAACGCTGGACGTTTTCAAGAGATCTAATGCGGTATTTTCAGTTTGTTCACGTTGCTTTTGATATAGATTTACAGACACTTGATACATTGGACTCATTAACTGCTTCATTAATTATGTATCTGATATTATGCCGTCGGTGAAAAACATTGGAACGAAGTTTCAATTTTCGAATAGTGTGTTTACCTTCCCCATCAAAACACGGAATATGGTTCGAATGACAGACGACAATTGTTTACCCGCGAATGCTGCATTAAGTCTGTTTTATTCGGTCAAATTTCTGATCAAATGTTTTCTGTACTCTGTATTATGCCAGATCTGGGCCCAGATAAGCGGAGGAAAAACTGTCATGTAACCCTAAAATTACAATGTGGAATGGACAACGGACTCAGACTCCGGGGGGACATCGGTTCCTGTTACACCGGTACTCTCAACGGCCTAGGACAACACCTGTTTGAAGGCTGTCTAGATGTTAACAGCAGCCATGGCAAAGGGAACTTTGCTACCCATCAGAAATGAGTTAGTCTGTTTAATAATGTAGCAAAGGAATAATGCCCAATTCATTGAAGCTTTATAGCAACCTACGTATCAGAACAACCTTTCTATTTCTAACCAGAGGGTCTGGGAATCATCAGCGCATCTCAGTGATGCTGTTGAAGGTGCGAAATGGAGAACACCTTGTTGAGAAAATACAAAGCAACGTGTTTGTGTGGTGGCTTATCTGAGATCAACTCCGCCCCCACGTTCAAACAAAAACAACGTGAAACAACTGCAACCGAATGCTGAAAGAGACGGTAAGACACCGAACATCTGTCAGTGGGTCAGCACGCAACTGAACAGTGGTTGTATTCAGTCTTACTCTATACCCGGGTGTATAACGCCCGTTTGTAGTTTCATCCATATTTCCATGATATGTGCTATGGGTAAAAGTAGACCTAACCAGAGGTCAGGGTTGAATACAGTTCTCCGATGGTAAAATCCAGTATTTCATCTATTGATCAGAGGAACATGCTTGATTGAAACTTCATCCAACAGTGTACCGTAGGTAATGCCAAAAAGTCATAAGCTCGCTTATGTATTTTTGGTAATACTACATACAACAATTTCTCACTAATCATATGTACAGAAACTGTCAATGATTGTGGATTTCCTGCCATTCTCCCTGTCCCAACATACCAAGTGCAATAATGACCAACACCCGACCTAAAAGCAGCGTAGGGGGAGTAGGCCTATGAAGTTCGGAATGACACGACCCCAATAAAGTACATGTATGACGTAACTGCATAGAAATGAAGAATCAGTGTTTTCCAGCCGAGAATGCAGTACATCACAGACGTTTTCCCTTGTATCTCACCACTGTCATGGTTGCCAAGAAAGCATTTTGTTACAAAATTGGAATTCAACACCTTGATGTTTTTAGTTCGTTATAATCTAAATGTTAAATTCCACCGAATTTCGACCGACGATATGCCTGAACGAATCTGTTTTTACTGAAATGATGAAGTTTTCAGCAGAGCCTGCTGGTGGCTGTATCACGTCGACACGGGGAAGAGAGCAGGGAAAACCGATACCGTACGTACGTACGTACGTACGTACGTACGTACATACAGAAAGAAGAAACTAACGCCAACTAGCAGTGAGGTACTGTAAACTCGGGTTTGTGCCGTATGGACGTCGCAGGAGGTCCAAATCAGGGTGGCGCCAGTTTCGAATCCTCGTCCTGGCGCCACCCTGTTGCATCGCCACGGTGGCGCCATTATCGAAGACGTAAAAATATTCTAAATGGGTAAATTTTGTTTGGTCGCACCGTACGTGGGAACGCCCACTTTCAGTGAATGACCTGACGAAATGACAAATGTCAATGCCCGCCATCGCTCCGGATAAACCGAAATTACGAAATCGCAAGATACCTATCGGGTAAAGCACTCCCGGTGAGTTAGTATGGCCCAGTGAGACCGTACGGTAAATGTTGTAGCATTGATACTGATAGCGTGTCCAAGTGATGCGCCGGGGGATCTCGCCGCATGATCCGAGAGCTGTATCCTTGAATTATCTCCGCAATCTTTCGTTGCTCATCATTGATGTCCATTATCACACACTTTATTTCATAGCACAAACAATTTGTCAGATGACACGTTCGTACGTTGCTTTTCGCACAAACTGGGGCAGCCTTTGGTATCAATTCATGGTATTTTGGCCATATTTCAAGGGCATTATTTGACCGGAGCGTGTGGAAGGAATGTAAACAGACCCTAGTGATATAAGGGAGGTTTACAAATCAAACGATAAACGTAAACGTTAACGACAACGACAACGTTATTTTTGTACGGAAAATGCAATTTAAAATTTGGTTAATCAAACTCGTCCCCAGTGGGTTTACGTTCCTACAACACCACTGGAAAGGGCTGACGACTTCAGGACTACTGCGCATGCGCAATATACTAATTTTGAGGCGAATCACACCGAAGCTGGCACCCGCGACTTGATGTTCCCAACTAAACTATTCGTTTGAAATTGCTCTAATACTCAAACAACTTCGTGTTTTGGGTGTATTATATGACTTTTTAGGCATATATGATCTTTTTCAGTCATCGAAGAACGAAATATTGTGTGAAACAAACATTTTGGCACGCTGCCAGCGGTTGACCAGAAATTTTGGTCAGGTCGCAGCCCTCGCCAGAGATATCCTCGGATGAGGTAGATCTGGGTACGAGATTGTTGGTTAATGTGTAGTATGAAAAATAACGATGTCGTAAAATTTACGTTTATCGTTTGATTTCTAAACCTCGGCGGCGGCTTCCCAGAATTTGCTCGATTCCTATCAGGTACATGGCCTATCATGAAAAGTCGATTCTTGATTCAAACTGATCATTCAACCAGGCATATAAAGACTGGCTGATGACTCGGACTAGTAGCTCAAATACGCGAACCCCTCAATCGACAGCTGATGACATTCGAGAACGAGGCTGAGTGTGACAGAACCCGGTAAAGTGCAGGAGGAAGGCCAACTTGTGATTGGTCGGGATTTGTCGGATGTCGGTTCTCCTTTAATTTCGAGAGTCACTATCCGGGGGTTACGATGCGTCGTATCCAATATCTATGACTCGAGTCAATTTTAATTTTGCATTACCCTGGAGACACCAATTTTGCCTTTGGCGACGATCTTACGCCCTGACCTTCGGCCGCCACGCTGACGAATTTGTCTGCGTTTTAGATCATACCAGACTGAAATGAGGCAGACGGCAGCTTTAGAATCGTTTGCCTTATTACCTGAGGTAGCTCGCACGTTAATTGCTGCTCGTTTGCTGTACCTATAATCTCGAATTTTAAATAGACAGCCCACGACGATACGGTTGGAAAAAGTTACTAAAATTTCGACAGTGGGTCTATAAATACCACGGGACGAGACTAGCACTGACAGGTTCAGTGAGAACAGTGATTTGATTCAGTCGCTTGTTTCCTGGTCGGTTCCTCGCGTAACTGATTTCAATCATTACCTACTGTACCGCTAAAAGATGGAGTTTCATCGCGTGGTTTCTTTCAACGCGGTGAGCTTCACCGAAGACACTCTCACAACGTGGTATATCTCAACGGGTCTTCATCTACTTTTCCAACCACTTTCTCAATTCATTTAAGCGCACT
The DNA here is from genome assembly GCA_002633025.1 of Notospermus geniculatus. NCBI lineage: Eukaryota > Metazoa > Nemertea > Pilidiophora > Heteronemertea > Lineidae > Notospermus > Notospermus geniculatus. The sequence goes on along the minus strand of NMRB01001115.1, from coordinate 15,820 downwards.
GCTGCAAAGCTGTCTTAACCAAGCACAAATGTTAAATTAACCATTACGTTACTTCTTCGGAACGAGTGAGGATATACGTTCAAAACTGAGTGTTGATGGAAAAACAGACGTACATGTAGGAAAATACACCAGAATTAGCGCATTGGTGTTGTTTCATCGAAATCGGTGGGTTGCCCGTGCTATCTTTAGGTTTACGGTGATTATTGTTTCCCGATAAAAACAGCTGGCGTATTTTCAAACATTGCAGTCGTATTTTTACTCCCAAGCTACGGTAATACATGGTAAAACATTGAATAGAAATGGATACAGTACTGGTCAAAAGTACACTCCCAATAGTGTCATAAATTTTAGCGACGGTTCACCGCAGATCGTGCGTGACGGAAGCGAGCGCTAAAGCTGGGCGGCAAATCTCAATGCGGCAGGGCGGGGTGTTTTTAAAATAGACTGACCCAACGCTGCTGGACTCGTCATTCAGCCGGTCAGTCGACTTTAAAAATACCCCTACCGCATTGAGATTTGCAGTCCACCTGCGCCTAGCTTAAAGCTAGGCGCACACATGGGCGGCAAATCTCGATGCGGCAGGGGTGTTTTTAAAGTCGACTGACCCGGATAAATGACGAGTCGACAGCGTTGGGTCAGTCAACTTTAAAAACACCCCTACCGCATCGAGATTTTGCCGCACATGTGCGCCTAGCTTTAGAACCGTTATACGGATGGCCAGGAACGATGACATGTTAATAATAACTTTGCTGACAAATTAGATGAAAGATTTGACCGTGTACGGCGTGGAGACAGGATGAGTGACTAAAGGGAAGACTCGGTATTTCTCTATAACATTTTATTTCGCGGACTATCGACGGATGTTCATATCGTAAACATGATAAATGAAATTAGGTGTAGAAGATTTATCGAGCATCGTGCACTGTCCCAAACGGCATACAATACATTATTCATCGAGCATAAAATACATGTACTGATGATAGATAACAATGATACTGGGGAAAAGTATCCGCGGCATGGTTAACTGACAGTGGGTGACGGTTAACACACTCAAAACATCACAACCACAACGCTTACCACAAAATAGACTTCGAACGCTGGAAATTGGCTCCGCCCGTGAAAGGCAAACACAGTCAAATTCTTAACCTTGGTCCCAATTCATTCAATCAATGATCTACAAATTCAGAATTGTGCCATGACAGACCTGTGTTCTGACTGAGCCAAAGAATTTCGGAAGTGAAGAGGAAGATGAAAAATCTGAGGAGATGCCTTTTGAGGTGGTTTACCTTTGATTAGGGTTAACAGTAGGCCTATTCAAATTTATGCAGATTTTGCATGAAAACCTGGTTTAAAAAGAGTACTTGATGATTTCTTTGGAAAAGCACAGTATGGCGAGTGATGTGCGAAAAAGATCATGTTTTAAAGTGGCATGACCTTGCGCTATAAAGCTTTCTCTCTAACTGTCCCGCGTTGCAGAGCGCCATGAGAGTGGAGCGGCAAAGACGTGAACCAGTCTAATAAAGCTTGAATTTGTGTTGATCAGAAATAAGAGATGAGAGCAGTCATAACCTGAGGCAGACGATACCTCCCGAGAGAATGAAGCTAATGATTTTCTAAACATCCTAACCGCAAAATGAATATCGATTCAAATAATGATGTCAATGATCTCCATGTGGGCCAAGCTATCAGTTTCTCATCTAAGGGCGTGAAAAGGTAAAAGGTTGTGAGTTATATCCGAGATGATCAAACCGCTTAGATATCTGGCTGGATGAATTGCAGCAGAATATACATGTACACATGTATATCTGGCTGGATGAATTGCAGCAGAATATACATGTACACATGTATATATAGTTAAGTTGACGAGACAGTCACGTGACAGGAGATTCCAATCATACAATGATTAACGCTCTCTCCGGGCCTGTTCTGACCAGGGCCGTATTTAACTTCTTTGTCAGGATTTCAAGATGGCGATATAGTATCGATGGCAGTGTTAAAATTTTCGTCCAATTGTCAAAAAATTTCAACGCTGTCGTGGAGTATGCAAAATAGCACGATTTTAACAACATTTCAGCAAAATGTTGGAAAAAATCTTCTCCTCACCGTACACTCTCGACAACATTTGTCCAGCATAGTGTTGTTTCTCTGAATGTTGGAAGAATGTTGTCGGTGACAGGCCTTAAAAGTTAAAGGTCTGTGTACACACTGGCAACATTTTTTCCCAACATTTTTCGAACTAAAATATCCATATTTTTTTTCACGTAACACTTTTTACGCTTCAACTCGTTTTTACAAAAGACACTCTCAGAAAGTCTCCGTCGGGACTACCCGATCTTCGTGCCTGTAACGAACAAGCACGTCACAGCATCCTTTATATTGGACGCCATCGTCAATAAACAAGCAAACTGAATACTAGTATATTGACGCATTCTTAATATTACTTTTCAATCTAGGAAAATGTATCAAATCTTAAGGAGAGGGTTATAACTGTGGAATGATCTCGAATATGACAGCCTGCTGAGTGCATGACGAAGGCTACCGTATGTGGTGAATAGCGCAATATTAAGTCGTCGAACAGTTTCTGGGCGTACATTTCTCATAATAACCAGGTTGGCAGGTTGAAGTGCTTTTGCGTTTTTGCAACGAAGTGTTTTTCAAGGTTTCGAATACAAAGTAGGATTGAACGATATCGCCGAAGTAAAGGGCACCGCACACGAGCGACAATTTTGACCGATTTGTCGGCCGACTTGGCTTCCGACCGCCAAAGCGACAAGATTTGGCGCTTCTGATTGGCTGATGTCTAGTCGCACCACCAGTCTCGTCGGCGGTCGCCCAGATTTAGTCGCTCGTCTGCGCCGCCCTTAACGGACCTTTTGCACTGGAGAATTTGACAAGCATCGCCGAACGTCGTCAGCCTTGCTGCCAATCTGTTGAGTCCTTGCCGTCATCAATCTTATTTAGTCCGTGCTGTCAGCCGTGACAGCCAGTCTAGGCGTGACCACACCACTAGGCGATCGAGCAACTGACTTCTCAGAGGACGAACTACCAGCTCAAGCAGCGGATGCATGCATGCTGCGCACGCCATACCCATCCTGAGAAACTTCGGCCATACGGTCTCTACCACTCCGTTATGCCAAGGGCGCCAGAGGGATGAAGTATTTTCGTATAGCCATGATAGTTCAAGAGGATGTCATACCAGGCATTTTGGATTGTGTCCTTCGATACCGTGTAACCACCCTTGATCACGCAATCACAGGGCCCTTCACTGACTAAACTACGGATGGCCTTCCAATGGCTGCGTGTAGACTTCAGCTGGCGCCAACAAACACTGCGAGAGGAGTGTTACCCTCGTCAGGCTCATTTCTCTTCACAGCACAAAATCAGCGATAATAGAATTATGAAGTGTTTGTCATCAAACAACAGATTTTCTCTGCGTGTATACAGGATGCATATTTGCATATTTGATATTTCTCAACAACAACTATCTAGATTCCAAATGGTGACGCAGTTGTCGTGGGACCGCATAGAAAGACCCAGCGCCGGTACCTCCGACGTACGCCTAGTTTATGCGATAGACAGGGATATTCTCTCTGAGAGCAGCAGCGTGGCTTTCCTCCGAGGACTCCAGTTTCCTCCTTTAAAAATTTGGTGAAATTCCGTTCAGTATTAAAGGCGCAATTACAGTTTTTGTGTTTCGGCTTTTGGCCCCCTGGTGGCAAACTGAAGAATAAGATCTGGATTACAAATCACCCAATACCGTCTATACTCAGTTACAGTGACAGTGCATATGGCCCAGGTCTAAGGGCAGTTGCCCGTGGTAAGCAAGAGGCCGTTGGTTGCTTTTCACCGCACACAAGGCAATATTTCTTGCTTGTTATTTTCTACTAAATTGCTAACAAGAGCAAGAAAAATTGCCTCGTGTTCTGCGGGCTTCACTCCGAATGACATCGTTATCATAGTGATATGACGAATCTATAGCGTCCCTCCTCCTTGGCTAAGGACAAACACCAATAGATAGTATACGGAAAAGTACATGTAGGGCCTACACGGGAAAATCGTTTCCTGGTCGTTTTTCAGGACCAACGTCAATCTAAGAATGCCATCTTCTGTTTTTCGCAGCGCGTACGCGTCGATCTTCATCACATTTTTTCGTATAAAAACCCGCGCACTCTGTCGTTTCTCACAAATATACGTTTCATCATTTCACATATTGTATACCTTTCCTTTGTTTCTTATACTTGACGTCTGCTCCACTTAACCTCACTAAACCTCGCCAGAGAACATATCTCAACACGAGCAATCCAATTACCAGTCCTAAACTCGCCGTCACGTAAATCATGTTCTGTTTATGAACGGTAAGTAACTGAATATGTTTTCTTGTATCCCGTGTCGAGTGCGGTCGGGAGATCGTAAATACGTAACCAGTATTTGATAGCATAATAATAAAGTGTCATCAGGATCTTCATGACAAAGTGATCAAGGAGGCTGTATACATCTCGGGGGGACGACGATTCATGACACGAATTAAGAATGGGCCTCGTTTATAGGGAATATACGAATTAAGAATGGGCCTCATTACGCCGGGGACATACGAATTAAGAATGGGCCTCATTACGCAAGGAACATGAGAATGGGCCCCGTTATGTAGGTCACAACGAATTAGAATGGACCTTCAGTCGTTAATTGAGAACGGGTCTAGTTACGCGGGAAACATGCGCATTAAGAATTCTACGAATTAAGAATGGGCCTCGCTACGTAGAAACATGCGAATTAGGAATGCGTCTCGTTACGTAGTCACAAACAAATTGAGAATGACATTCGTAAGCAAAAGTGCACCGGTAATTTTCATCTATTATACAGAAACAAACCAATCACCAAAGATTAACAATGTTATGATTACTTTCCACACAGTTTTTCTTGAGGATAATCAGTCCCCCTTTCACATTCCTATCCTGGTCGCGGCAGCCCACCACCTCGGCAGCCGAAAGTGGATCGACCGTTTTTTCTACGGTCAAGAGTCAAGGGAGGTTTGCTTTGCCACAGAATTAACCCAGTTCTCACTCTGGAGTGACCCTACATGATCCAATTTTTACCTCGCGTCCGGAGATCTCAGAGAAAACTCGTTGCATATCAAGCAATGTTTCGTTGACCTCCGTAGAGGTTTGCCCGAGCATTCCCAGTCCGCTGGATAATGGAACTGTCATATGTTGGTGACCGGAGACAAATCGGATGAAGATGACCGTAATCTTTGACACCCGATGGCCGTCTCTCGTCCTCCCGGGAGAGCACCGGCCAGTGATCAGCGCAGCGGAGGGTGCTGGGGGACCGAGATATGATTGGTAAGGATAGTGAGGTCTCCGGTCCATCAGGAGAAGGTAAAGGGCATCTTGAACCATCAATGATTCATACCGCTTTCTGACTAGGCGTAAGTGGAGCGTACCGAAGGCGGAACAACCGTAGGCCTTGATGTAACAAGGTGATGAAGTGAATTTAAGACTTCATATTGCCAAGAGACGCCATCAAGCATGCTCATGATTGTCGAAGAACACAAGCAGTTGAATCTCAACATCTCGGCATTGCCGCGTGGCTATGATTACAGGTACTCATTAGTTGATTGAAAAGAGAGATATTTTATGGCCTAACACCAGAAAGCCCTGTAACTCTCGGAGTGTAAATCACAAAATCCGTGACAATGTTGCCTGAATTGACGAAAGAATTGGATTTGTGGTGTAAAATGGATTCCCAAATCAACATAAAGCAGCATTGACACCAACACGGTTTGCGTTTTCCCAACGTTTTTTGCAGGTAAGTTAAGTTCGCGTAGCTTTTTACGTCGAATCACAAAGTTTTATGCCTGTCGAAAAAGCTCGGTAAACCGCAAATCGTACTTGGTGTGAAGCACCTTCCACTCATTATAAACTTTTGAATTTTTATCAATCCAGACTATTGCCATGAGTTGTGATGTCACTAGTGTTAACAGGCTGAAGACCTTTATTGTAGTGAATGAGCTAATACTGTGACTGCATGGCCTATTCGTTGTACCTTCATAAATATTCATTGAGCACATATGACATCACATGTGCTGTGCAATGGTCCCCTTGGGATGCAATAAAAATACTTAAAATTATGAGTTGACTGATTTTTTAAAAATATGACACGTTGCAGATATCAATGAATTTGAATGTCTGATCGATATTTCAAAAATTCAAAATTTTACACAATGAGTGGAGTCTCCCTTTAAAGCGACGTTCACACCAAATGCGGTTTGCGTTTTCCTGTGCGGTTTTCGAAGGTAAGTGAAGTTCCCTTATCTTACCTTTCTACCTTGGATCACAATGATGGCAGAAACTCCTGTGGAAAACCCACGGTAAACCGCAGACCGCATTTGGTGAGAAAGCTCCTTCAAGTGTTAATTTCGCACCCATCGTCAATAAATGTAATTGCCATCCCGATTAAGCATCCATTTCATGTGAGATTGCTGTTTTACGTTGAAACTGGGCAATAAATTACATCTTAAGCATTCTTTACGAGTTATTATTGCCTACCACTAGCGAAAGGAAATCACGGCTCCTCCATCTCGACAGAAGAGTTTAGAACCGTTCAAGGAAAAACGCTTGATGAAAATGTAATTAAAACTCGACACATTTGGTGCCTTGAATGTGGCTGTTTCAGACGGTAACTAAACAACCTCGTTACCAGGGCTCAAAGCAGCTTGCATTTGTTTTTCCTAACTGGCGTTTGCCTTTTGTTTATTTGGGTTCGTCAAGGCGACGCAAGCCCCCGATCAGCAACAACAACAGCAGCAGAACCTTAAAGAAAGGTACTGGTAGGGCACTCATATTTGACGTATAGGTACCCCATCCCAAGTCGACTTCTAACTCTCGGCCTCTTCGGGAACTCACGAGAACCAGTGAATTCATGCCAGTGGCCCAGGAAACAGAGTCAGCATCATTGTCATCACGGATAGACTGATTAACAGCACGTTGTCGACAAGTTGGTCAAACACTCGACTATGTGTTTCCTAATAAGGCTAGTCATTGCCATTTATGTGCTATCAACAGCTGATCAATAATCTCAAGGAGGGAATATAATAGGCGGCTGTGAGAAACATCCACGATATCCAATATTGACGAAGTAAGTGGTGAAGTGGTCTTGAATAGTGCGATGTTGACCATCTCGTCTGCTATGTCTATTTCATCAACACGGATATTTCGAATACTTCCGTGTGAGAATGGTTTGAAAAGAGACTTTTTTCACACCAGCGTAGACTGTGGCCTAACTGGTGAACTTGCATGCAACAGACGAAAATTAGGCCTATGGGGTGGCGAAGTGGAAACATCGGCGCCTGTCACCTCTGAAGTTCCGGGTGTTTCCTCCTGCTGTTCATTGAATTCGCCCAACATTGTCGACAGAGCTGATACTGCCGTATTTCGCGCTCTCGATTCATCGAGAACGGTGAACAATCAACCTGAGTTTGTCTTGCACAAGCAGGTGATATCCTCAAAAAGATAAATTTATGTCTGTCACTTGGTTTCGTCGTACGCGAGCAGTTAAGGTTTATGTATAAAGTGACTCGAAATCTCGAATTTTTTACGCAAAAAATCTGGCTAACTGCACACTAAATTTGGAAAACAAGGCTCGGGGGCCCTATGGAGCCGTCATAAGGAGGTGCCCCGAGCCTTATCTTCTCCATTTAGTGCGCAGTTAGTCAGATTTTTTGCGTCAAAAATTCGAGATTTCGAGTCACTTACATAACCCTTAAGAGAAATATGGGTCATCAGGTTTATCCTGATGAACGCACAGCCCCCTGAACTAACAGCAACAAAAACTAGTTGGGTGGGTATGTGTTTAGTCCCTTTCCAAGTCCTTATCCTTGTCACAAAAACTCTAATCCATCGTTAATGGTTTTAGATTTAGCAATTATCTCAAGTAATTGCCAAGGTTGTGTCCATTTTTGCAATCGAGTCCAATCAACGCTGGACGTTTTCAAGAGATCTAATGCGGTATTTTCAGTTTGTTCACGTTGCTTTTGATATAGATTTACAGACACTTGATACATTGGACTCATTAACTGCTTCATTAATTATGTATCTGATATTATGCCGTCGGTGAAGAACATTGGAACGAAGTTTCAATTTTCGAATAGTGTGTTTACCTTCCCCATCAAAACACGGAATATGGTTCGAATGACAGACGACAATTGTTTACCAGCGAATGCTGCATTAAGTCCGTTTTATTCGGTCAAATTTCTGATCAAATGTTTTCTGTACTCTGTATTATGCCAGATCTGGGCCCAGATAAGCGGAGGAAAACTGTCATGTAACCCTAAAATTACAATGTGGAATGGACAACGGACTCAGACTCCGGGGGGACATCGGTTCCTGTTACACCGGTACTTTCAGCGGCCTAGGACAACACCTGTTTGAAGGCTGTCTAGATGTTAACAGCAGCCACGGCAAAGGGAACTTTGCTGCCCATCAGAAATGAGTTATCTGTTTAATAATGTAGGCAAAGGAATAATGCCCAATTCATTGAAGCTTTATAGCAACCTATCAGAACAACCTTTCTATTTCTAACCAGAGGGTCTGGGAATCATCAGCTCATCTCAGTGATGCTGCTGAAGGTGCGAAATGGAGAACACCTTGTTGAGAAAATACAAAGCAACGTGTTTGTGTGGTGGCTTATCTGAGATCAACTCCGCCCCCACATTCAAACAAAAACAACGTGAAACAACTGCAACCGAATGCTGAAAGAGACGGTAGACACCTAACATCTGTCAGTGGGTCAGCACGCAACTGAAGCAGTGGTTGTATTCAGTCTTACTCTATCCCCGGGTGTATAACGCCTGTTTGTGGTTTCATCCATATTTCCATGATATGTGCTATGGGTAAAAGTAGACCTAACCAAAGGTTGAATACAGTTCTCCAATGGTAAAAGCCAGTATTCCACCCAGTGATCAGAAGAACATGTTTGATTGAAACTTCATCCAGTGTACCGTAGGTAATACTGCATACAACAATTTCTCACTATAAAAAATGTACAGAAACTGTCAATGATTGTTGACTTCATGCCATTCGCCCTGTCCCAACATACCAAGTGCGTGCAAAAATGACCAACACCCAACCTAAAAGCAGCGTAGGGGGAGTAGGCTTACGAAGTTCGGAATGACATCACCCAAATAAAGTATGACGTAACTGCATAGAAATGAAGAATCAGTGTTTTCCAGCCGAGAATGCAGTACATCACAGACGTTTTCCTTTGTATCTCATCACTGTCATGGTTGCCAAGAAAGCATTTTGTTACAAAATTGGAATTCAACACCTTGATGTTTTTACTTCGTTATAATCTAAATGTTAAATTCCACCGAATTTCGACCGACGATATGCCTGAACGAATCTGTTTTTACTGAAATGATGAAGTTTTCAGCACGCAGCCTGCTGGTGGCTGTATCACGTCGACACGGGGAAGAGAGCAGGGAAAACCGATACCGTACGTACGTACACCCTTAATCAAAAGTAAATGCACAGCTGATAAACTTAAATATTTCCTAAAATCTTCTGCTGATCAACCTTTGCTTTTCACGGCAGTTATTTAGGGCATCAAGACACATTTTGAGACCAAAAATATCATGAACTTGCATGAGTTGTATTTTTGTCACACTTTTTTATGGAAATTTCAAACTTTTGTCAAAAATACAACTCATGCAAGTTCATGATATTTTTGGTCTCAAAATGTGTCTTGATGCCTTAAATAACTGCCGTGAAAAGCAAAGGTTGATCCGCAGAAGATTTTGGGAAATATTTAAGTTTATTAGCTGTGCATTTACTTTTGATTAAGGGTGTACGTACGTACGTACATACAGAAAGAAGAAACTAACGCCAACTAACGCCAATCTTGCGAAATGGTCCGCACGGTCTGACGATGCTAAACATCAAGTTTCGAATCCTCGTCCTGGCGCCACCCTGTTGCATCGCCACGGTGGCGCCATTATCGAAGACGTCAAAATATTCTAAATGGGTAAATTTTGTTTGGTCGCACCGTACGTGGGAACGCCCACTTTCAGTGAATGACCTGACAAAATGACAAATGTCAATGCCCGCCATCGCTCCAGATAAACCGAAATTACGAAATCGCAAGATACATGTACCTATCGACAACCTCAGGATGATTACAACGGGGTAAAGCACTCCCGGTGAGTTCAGTATGGCCCAGTGAGACCGATACGGCAAATGTTGTAGCATTGATACTGATAGCGTGTCCAAGTGACGCGCCAGGGGATCTCGCCGCATGATCCGAGAGCTGTATCCTTGAATTATCTCCGCAATCTTTCGTTGCTCATCATTGATGTCCATTATCACACACTTTATTTCATAGCACAAACAATTTGTCAGATGGCACGTTCGTACGTTGCTTTTCGCACAAACTGGGGCAGCCTTTGGTATCAATTCATGGTATTTTGGCCATATTTCAAGGGCATTATTTGACCG
>NMRB01001114.1:166522-178960 GCA_002633025.1 Notospermus geniculatus | reverse complement strand
CAGGATGAATATCTCCCCAGCCCTTCCATTTCCCTACAAATCTGCATTTGCTAATAAATACTTATAACCACAGATCCCTGTCAGCTGCCCTGCATTCAGAGAGACTTTTCACTAAAGTCTCTCTGAATGCAGGGCAGCTGACTACCATCCACATTCCCCTCCCAGTCACCAAAAATATCAACACCACAACTAACGTTCAAGACTACTGGGTGGGCCAGCCTACATTATGGGATTATTGGTGGGAAAAGCTGTATTCTTGTAAAACTTGTTGATTGAAGGAAATAGATCACTCGCATACACATTGACCTCATTTCATGTTGGTTATGTCGTCCAGTATTGACAACCAACTCAAGTTCCCATCAGTTCATTTCTTGTATGTTCAGTGTTATCGTTGAAATCTAGTTCCTATCAATATTTGATAACGACAGCTTCCATTATTGGCATGGCTAGTCATAAAATGGGAAAAAATGATTCGTCTTAAGTTGGGAATTAAGGTATGCCAATAATGCTTCTACTACATAAATATTTTTGAAGTGACTGGTGTGTACGCAGACTGAAACCGCACTCGAGGCAGTTGGGGAGGATGCAACATGAAATCATTGTTTTGTATTGCAAATGCCAAGAAATTGAATTGCATTTACAGTATGTTGCACAATTGACCTGCCTTTATCCACATACCTTCCGCCAGCTCCGCGTACGTCATGCAAAAGGTACGCTTCAGTTTGTTCACTGCATACATGTATGGTACAGGTGCGTCACATGTCTCTTAAAGCTGAACTGCATGAACAAAAAGCCCTCATGCGGCGAGCAAGAGAAATGCTAACGCCCTGCAAACACCTCAAACGAAGGCTCAGAACATGATAGACCCCACGAGGCCAGGAGGGCGCCACCTTATTTGTCTTCGGGCAACAGAGCTGTCAACATCTCCGGATGCCTCCTACAGTACTCAGAGAAAAAAATTATAGTCATTTAGACGGGATTCGAACCGTCGACCTTCTGATTTGTAATCCACCACTCTATCCACTCGACCAACGACCCAGCTGACAAGAACATGATTTATGTTTGTCATAGACGTAGGCCTTCGACTTGCGTAATAATACTATGAATAAGAAAAAAACACAGGAAGCCTACCAACATGATCGCTGGCCGAATGGGGAAGACGGTGGAGCAAAGACAACAGGGCGCGGGTTCGATTCCCAGCTGGGTCGAACTTTTTTCTTTCAAAAAAAGTGTTCAGCAGGAGCTCCAGAGCATGTTGACACCTTGACAGCTCGAAGACAAATAAGGTGGCGCCCTCCCGGCCTCGTGGGGTCTATCATGTTCCGAGCCTTCGTTTGAGGTGTTTGCAGGGCATTAGCATTTCTCTTGCTCGTCGCATGGGGCTTTTTGTTCATGCAGTTCAGCTTTAATGTGTGATTGAGCATCCGCGCACCACAGGCGAATGACGTTACGACTGCATGCTTTCCATGACAGTGCGCGACGTCCGGGAAGATACGAGGATGGTACGCGCATGACGCTGCATGTGGTACGCGGATGGTGCGCAGCGTGGAAGGGAGGTCAGTTGTGCAACTTACCGGTACTGTAAGCAGCTATTTTCCAAATCCTTTCCGAACATGGGGATCCTTTGGTCACCATGGTTCTGGTCCACTTGGGTGGGGTTCATGCCCCCCCCCCCAGCTCATCTGGTGAGCTCTGATGTGGCATTAGAATGGTGCATGGCAGCAGACTTACGTCCCTAAAGCCTAGCGCACATTGATCTTGCGACTGGAAGCAACTACTGGCGTTTCCGGCAACAGTAGGTGACTGGCTGGAAACATCAGCAACTGATCAAATGATGTGCACGCCCCGGCAACGCTATTGCCGACCGTTGCCGATAGTTGCAGCCAGTTGCTCATGTTCTACTTGTTGCTGACCGTTGCTTCTAGTTGTTTTCAGTTGCTGTCGATGCTCTAGCAATGAATTTCCTTTGTTTGTGGAGCACACCTTGTCATTTGATGGAATCAGGTGACCCACAAAATGACTCCCGAGTGGTCCGCTCGGAAGACATCGACAATTTCCNTCCATAATTTATGCATGCTGTCGGAATGATAGCTGCCCCAAACACATGAACTGGACCATACCTTCGTGTTTTGAACCCGTCGATACTTACTTGTTATCCAGATAATCCGAGAGAATCATTTTGACGCGAAGTTAATTCAGGAATATTAAAAAATCCAGCGAGTTTGTCAGCGAATCGAGGAATGTTTGAAACCACCATATTTGGGAGTGACCATGGCGGGATAGAAGCTTCGCTGTGATTGGTTGTATTCAGCGACAGATTTTCTGTCGCTAGTTCCACAGCGAAAAGGCGCCAATTTCAACAGGGCCTCGGACGTGCGAGTAGGGGAGCGCGTTTTAGAGGACCTGTTGCAAGAGGATGAATCAAAACCAACGAGCTCAATACTCGCTGAGTGGCACTGCAGGAAATTCACAGAAGATTATCAGCCTTACGATCGAACTTGAGGGAATCGAGGACGGGACAAGATGGGTATTCAGAGAATTGGTTGTGGTGATAGGGATTGAAATCATCTGAAGTGTGTACAGTACATTATAGGAATGTATGTTGCTCAGTCATAATTGTTAGTTCAAAAATACGGGTGCCATCTTATGCCAGCATAACACCAGGCAATATTCGCAAGCAGTCGGCTCACCAGCGAGTAAAATTGGCTGTTGATGCCAGCTAGGTCAGTGCACAGGACAGCAATCTTCTCACCTTGGTCCAATTCAATTCTTGGCCACCAGGTGGCCAAAACCAAAAACACAAAAACTGCAATAACTCCTGAACTAATGACTGGATCGTCTCCAAATTTTTGTCATAGGTGTATCTAATGAGGATACATAAAAAATAATGGGTTTTTTATTTGACCTACCTTTCAAGGTCACAGAGGTCAAAGTTCAGAATTTTGCCTTTGGGGTGGCACGTTTCGCAACCGCTGGGGCTATTGACCTGAAGCTTGGTACATATATACCCCTACGTCAGGTGACCTATGGCACCAACTTTCGGTCCGATCGCTTCCAAAATTATGGCCAAAACGAAAACTCAAAGTCCAATAATTCCTAAACTAACGACTGGATTGTCTCCAAATTTTCATCATCGGTGCATCTAATGAGGATACATGACATATGTAACAGGTTTTTGATTTGACCTCCTTGTTCATTTGACCTATTTGTTCTTCTACACTGTAGTACATTCACCCAGGTGAGTACATGGTCCATGGACCATTTCATTACCCACTGCATTGCAGTTAGAAGTTATCGTCCTGTGAGTCGTCCCCACAACATCCCTTATCTTTCTCCCCTATAGCAAGCTGTAATGTACACCCAGAAAGCTACCGGAGTCCCACTGGGACCATCCTGTGAATCGCATTCCAAATCAAGCTTTGCGATTCAACCTAACCTAAAGCCAGGCGTACATCGCACTTGCCACTGGAAGCAACTGATCTGATCAGTCGCTGGTGATGTACGCGCTGCGCGCACATCGCAAATTCAGCAACTTAGTAAACCTAGGAGGATCCAATCAGTCGTCATGTCCTGACCGTGTACATCTTACTTGCGACTGGCAGCCACTCGGGTAACATCCGGGTGTTGAGACTCGACAGACTAGGTTTTGTTCAGAAAAGTGGCACTGACCAGTCGCAAGCTTGCGTACACCACAGCAGCTGAAAGAAACTGGGTACAACTAGTCAGTGGAAAGGTGAACAACTCGCAGCGACTGGCAAAATTTCAGTTCCAGCAAGTCGCAAGGGTGTGTACATTGACCGTTTTTGGCAACTGATCAGTCGCCTCCACTTCCAGCTAGATCCTCCCAGTCGCCAGTACCTCAGTGGCGACTGGTTGTCTCCAGTCGCAAGGGGAGGAGCCACGGTGGTGTGGTGGTTCGGGTCTCCGACTAGTGGTCAGTGGGTCCCGGGTTCAAATCCCACTGGATGTGAGACTTTGGGCAAGTCTCTTTACCTCACCGGCCTCTCTCCACCCAGGTGTATGGGTGCCAGTTGGAAATGCTCGGATTGTAGCCGTGAATGAGCAGCTCATCTGAAAGGTTTCAGGATAGATGGGGTTAAAGTGTAATCTTGGATGACACCTCTACTGTTGATATCAGACTATAAACACCTAACTTTAACTTTAACTAAAATATATATGCTAGGCTAAACCATTATTACTCCTCTCTCTCTGCAGGTTTTCACCTCTACAACAAGTTATCGTCCATTTTCCCAGAGAGCTGCCTCCTCATCTTGCTCGGAGTCCTCGTCGGGATCATCCTCTTCTTCAGCAAATGGTTATCCGTCAATGACTACGTCCTCGGTTCAACCACGTTCTTCCTGTTCCTACTTCCGCCGATAGTCCTCGAGGCCGGTTATTTCATGCCAAACCGTGCCTTCTTTGACAACATCGGCACAATTCTGCTCTATGCAATTGTTGGTACGTATCCAAGGAAGTTTTTTTTAATTGAAAATGAAATGTCTTCTGAAAGTTAATTGTGTGGCGGTCTAGGAAATGATCAACAAGGGCTGTCAGATTGCCTGTGCATTGATCTGCTACTGTTTACCTGTTACGTAGTGTAGTTGTTCCAATCAAATATTCAACTCAGCCGTTTATAAATACTCGAAACTGCTCGTTTATTCTTCATCTCATGAAACGGTATTGAAGANCTGAATGGAAGCTGCTTTTCTCTTCGTATTCGGTAGCCTACGGTCTTTACCATGTTTACCGTAGGTTGTAGGCCCGACGTCACACGCTGTAAACCAAACCCTTTTTAGAATGTTCCTCATTAAGGAATCCCTTTAGCCCATTTTTCTCCTCTCAAGGTGGTCTTACTTGATTAGAATACAGTCACCTTTATTTTCTCATAAAAAAGGGCTCCTTCCAACCCACAGATAAAGATAGGGTCCAGTTTCCAAATTGTGGCTGGCGATTTAGCCTAATGCAAAATTTACCAGTCGTCAGTGAGCCCAATCGTCGCAAAAGTTTCACGAGCTAATTGCCAGGAAACGAAGAGACGGTCATTCAGTTTCCAGAGGGACCAGCAGCCGGCTAAAATGCAAGCGGAGTTCATTGGTTTATTGGGCTTGGGCGAGGCAGTCAAACGGGGTGACTTCCCAGTTCGCCCAAGTTCGCCTATTCCCATTTCGCCCAATTTTTTCCCCATTTCGCCCTCTGCCATCTCGCCCCCTACCCATTTTGCCCCATTGCCATTATTACTTTTGGGCCTCAAAATGAGAACGGGCGAAATGGGAAGGGGCCATTTGGGAAAAGGGCGTGGTCATTGGGCGTAGGCGGGGAAGTCCTGGGTGAGATTTTCGCCCATTTCATTCATTTCGCCGGGCGAAATGAATGAAATGGGCGAAAATGAAATCACCATTGGGCAAAACGGCAAAAGGGCAAGACAGATATTGGGCGAAGTGGGAAAAGGGCGAAGTGGGAAAGGGCGAAAAAAGAATGGGCGAAACGGGAAAAAATTTGGGCGAAATGGGATTGGGCGAACTGGGAATAAACAACGGTGAATGCTGAGCCTGGCAAATTTTTATTTTTGACAAGCCAAATGTTAAGCAGGTGTTAAGCAGGTGTTAAGCAGGGTGGGATACTTTCGCCTGCCCTTTTTTCTGTTTATATAGATGTCCTATTAGTCAGATTGAAAAAATCAGGTTTGGGTTGTTATGTCGGCAACGTCTTTTGCGGAGTTTTCGCATACGCTGACGACATAGTGATACTGTGTCCCACTAGATTATCTCTTAACGCACAATTGGATATAGCAGTCAAGTTCTCAGACGAATATCAAATTAAGTTCAATCCGTCCAAATGTCATCTCATTCATTACGCATGTAGGAGTATCACTACTGATGCGCCGGCAGAAGTACTTTTTCAGGGGATACGTATTGCCGCTGAGGGTACAGTTGAACACTTAGGACATTTGATAGGCCCGGGCGTAGGGAATCAGAGAATCTTGAACATGGTATCTGATTTTAACAGACGAGTTAACGTCTTGCTTTCCAAGTTTCATTATTGTAATGTTGATACCCGCGTCAAATTATTCAATTCTTACTGCACGTCATTCTACGGATCCGCCATTATGGACCTGAATAACAGGAGTATAGATTTACTGCATACTGCATGGAGGAAAGCGCTAAGGCGAGTAATGGGGCTACATCCCATGACTCATGGTTACCTTTTACCTCTTCTCTCAGGACTTCAAACTATAGACTTTGTTCTCAAATCTAGGTTCCTAAACTTTTTCAAGGCTGTGTCCTCACATCACAATTCACTTGTCAATCTTTCTGGTATCCTTTCTTTGAATGGAAGTAGATCTCCTGTGTCTAACAACATCTCCATGTTAGCAGATGCCCTATCTACACCTAGAGAACACCTACACTTCAGAACTTTGCAACACTGTACTATCCCAGATGATCACCTACGACGTGCCGCGGCCATTCTTGCCTTCAGGGAGGTGGCAGCTCGGGACCCTGACGCCCAAGACATTGTTAATTTCTTATGCGTGCACTAGATATGTAAATTTTGTAAATCACTCTCTTTGGCACCTGCACTTTCACCTCATCACAGGTNTTTGTAAATCACTCTCTTTGGCACCTGCACTTTCACCTCATCACAGGTATGTAATTTACTTTACATGAATAAACATAATAATAATAATAATAGTGTGGTCCTTTAATAAGGGTCTACTCCTGTATGTATAGAGAGCTTTTGATAAGCTTGACGAAGGTGTATGTAAAAAAAAACTATTTAAAATGTGTTTGGAAAATCCGACAGCCCACTAACGAAAAGTATTATATCCTTATTATTATCCTTATTATATCTGAATTGGAGCGGGTTCGCGAGACAGGTTCTTTGACGGAAACTCGCAGCTGAGTATTTACATGTCAATGTAGAGTAGCTCGAGACTGTGCACACTGTAGAGTGCTCGAGACCTATGTAAACATTTTTAGAGTACCGGTACATCGATACTAGGTACTACTATAGAGTATCTAAATGTGGCAACTACTGTGTGGACTACCGAGAGATAACCACATTCCATATGGGAGCCCATGCATTTGAATGACCCGCGATACCTACTGACAGGGGCATCCCCTGTGGAGCGAGGATATCAGGAAAGGTCCCTTTAGTACGTCACCAATTCTGTCTCAGCTACCTCGATTAATCATACATTGTAGTTGTCAAATCATGAAACCAACACACACAATTTCATCAGAGTTTGTTGCTAAACCTAGCGTCCACTAGGGCACGGACAAGGCGCGGAAAGCAAATTCAGTGAATCCTCATTCATTCGGCAACAACCTCTCCGCATGTTCCTGAAAGGTTCCATACACTGTCTTGACGATTCCTGAACAGTTCGCGGCATTTCCGCACGTTCGGGAGAGGGCGAAATTTCCGCATCGAAATTTTGATCGAGACCAAAATTTGGACGCGGAAATGAACTTCCCGACACCTTCGGCAACTTGTCTGCATTGTCGTGCGGACATCGTCAGAACATCCCGCCTTTCTGTAACACTNGAAGTTTCTAGTCGGAGTAGAAGATTTTAAGGAAACTAAAGACGTCGGTATCTACTATCCATCACTTCTGTGACATTCAGGTAACAACGATTTGCCTAATCACTTTGTCACCTCATCACGATGCTGGATTTCTACGAAATCTTGTCCACTTTGTTTCAAAGTCTAACAGGAAATGAACAACCCCTGCTTCGAAGTGAAAGCTGATGTAATATTGCATCAGTCATTTATCCCTTTGTCCTAATTATAAAGCTACATTTCTAAACCTACATGTACATGTATACGAGTTAGAATTCTATGAAATTTGAACGTTCGACTTATTTAGAATATCTGCGTGTATTTCATCAGACTCTGAAGCACTGATGATTGCACCAGCCGATTTTTCCCCTTCAATGAATTTCAGTCACGTTTCAGTTATGCTTAAAACAGTTATATGTAATTAATTCAATGAATAAACTACTGTATACACGTTTACCGGCAACGTTTACTTTTTTGGTTGCTTTAAGTTAGAAGAAAACAATTATATATCAAATTAGCCTTAGGGCCATTAGGCTGCGATTACATTGAGCTACAGGGTATACGGATACAAAGGTTTCGCGACCGTAAAGCCGTTGCTAATCGACGTGTCCGTATAAAGTGTAGCTCTATGTAACCACAGCCTATAGATGAATGTACCGGTAGGCCGCCCTATGTATGTTTAGTAGTTTGAACGTGTTTTTTTTCATAACGCTGCGGAAGTCAATGAGGAGTGTGTTGCCGGTGTAACGTTTTTCAGTATGGCCCGTGTGTCAGTGTGACATTACAATAGATTGACGGAAAGGCGCAACTTGATAATGAGCGACACACAGAGAAACAGTGAGTCTGTTTCCCATTGTGTTCCAAACAATGGGAGTCACACAGAAAAATGGCCACACTGAAAAACATTACACTGGTTTCACTGTCACTTACGAGACTTTCGATACATTAAAAAATGGGCTGTGACGTTTGTCTAAGAAAATTCAACCCGACGTTACGAAATCATAGTAACTTTTCAGCACGGGTCGATCGGTTGGCCAGCCTATAAATTAATGGTGGAGCAATATGTCTATTGATTCCTTCGACTGGTAAGCACTGGTGTTCGATTTGTTGATCGATCATCAGATTGCCCTTGGCTTAATCAAAATCTGATCCATTGATAAAAACGTAAACCACAATTTAATATACTTTTTTCAAAACATGATATTAATTTCAATGGTGAACGTCCAGAATTTGTCTTAGTTTGGACGTTGTCGATGCCTCATACGTCATGAACGACTGTCATTGTACCATGCATTAGAGTTGAGCCCTTTAGCAAGCTGACAGTAGGGTCACTTTTAAACGGATTTCAAATGAAAAAAAAAGTACGGTAGGCCTAGACTTGAACCCATGTCGATAGCTCTGCCTGGATTTTAAGTCCGGGCAGAGCTCTCACGGGAATTTTAAGACAATGAAGCCGGCCCCAAGGCCCGTTTTGCATTTGCGTTTTCAAATATTTGTTGTTTGCGAGACATAATAAGACAAGTTTTTTCATGTAGGTATAACGATGCCCTGAGCGACAACAAAACACCTTTTGACGACAAAAAAACATATTCCTGCAATCTTTGAAAAAATATTAGGAATACGACAAATCGATTCAACTTCAATCATAGCATAACTTGAAGCAGTGCCTTGAATACTTTTCGAATTCCGAAAATATGAAAACTACCTACTGCAGCATAATAAAAAACCGTTTGTGAAAGCTATGGCTGTTGCATTATCATATCTTTCTTATTCGACAAGTTCAGAGAGAGAATGTTTTGCAACGTCGCAACAAAGGGAAATGGCGTAAACTGAAATTGAAAATATGCCAGAGACCCGAAATGGGCCGAAATTAGAAGCGATGTATAATGTTTAAACGTAGCCCTCAAGTCCTATCTGTTCAAGCCTACCGTCAATTTGCCTTCGGACACGGTCCAGTCAATAGAGACTGTACATCTGAGTGTATAGTCTATAGAGGTAGTCCGAAGGCGTGGTGATGATATGAAATGGCGAGTTTCACTTACCCGAGGCGTAACAGAAACTGAACAAGTTAAACAGCACCCCCGGAAACAACAACAGCCTGTTCGTGGTCATGATGGGGAAAGGAGTCCTGAAACAGAAAGAAGCGCAAATATTGGGTTTAACTCCGATAAAACTGTTGAACGCACTTATACTGGACACCCCGTACGTGGCTTGTCCCCGTCAGGGATCTCTTCCGCTCTTTTCGGACCTCCCCAACTTTTTTGGTTTACAAAAGCACGATATCACCTTTCCATCACCTGATACTTTCAATTGATATTCAAGAATTGTTCCTTGGCAAAAAGTAGAGAAATCTCCTACATAGGCCTATGCATTCGCTCCGTCACTTCTCAGAACAAAAACTTCATCATCGACGATTATCACATTATGGAATCAGCCCGATGAAGTCGGATCGGCTTTTATTGTTTTTCCACGCACGTTCTGAATGAAAAAAGGAACTCTTCGATTTCGATTTTGATTTCGATTCCGAAGAGGCTTATTCTAGTGATAGGCCTATTTAGAAACTCGTATTCCAAGTTATTCCGCTGGCTAACTCTTCGAGTGACTTTCAAGTAATCCAAAAACTCGTATGTATTATCAGAAATGTTATCTTATCCTTTGTCATTGTCAGTCCGATGAAAAACTTCTCCTAATTATCACAGGCACTTCGTCTGTCGGTGAAAATTTAGACTCATCCTCACTCACCTCAGCTCAATGCCCCCCCCCCCAAAAAAAAAGTTTCAGAGACCTCGACGTACCGTACGTTAGGAAAACGTCCCGTTACCTTCTGTTACCTTTAATCTTTAACTCTTCTTATGCAGGAGCTTATTGTAATCTCTAATCCATCCGATCGTCGTCTGACAAGAACTTTCCTAAACGGTCATTGGTTGAACAAAGGTGCTGCGTCCGACTTTTATGAGTTTGGACAGCAATATGGGCAAACGCTGGTGAAAGATAAAGATGCTGGCCTAGTCATTGTCACCACTAGATTTCCTTCCATGTAGTAAAACGTATTCGCAAGAAGATTTAGTTCCAGGGTGTTTACGTTCAAGCATTTCCTCTTCAGTTTGTTCGTCTGAACTAGTTTACGCCGGGTGTGTCATCCCACAAATGAAGCTGGGCTGAGAAGGCCGGGTGCTTGTTGCAAATTGCATCAATCTCCGAAGAAAGCTTGTTAAATGTATTTACATAAGACTTATACTGAACTTCAACCTCAGTGGTGAAGAGTTATTGTACAATGACATTCTCCAATGGCAACGTTCGTTATTTGTTTGCCCCAAAAGAATAAGCGTACACTGGGTTTGAAGAATAAGAGCTATTCTTTCGTACATGTTTTTGAATATCAAAACGCGTTGAAGCGAAAGAAAAGCTTATTAATATTAACGGATGAATACCGTCACAACAATGGTGACAACATGTATATTGTAATGAAGACTTGTCATTCTTGTTACCAGGGGAACCGGGTGACATCTGAGCCTGCAAAGGCATCGTCCTGAGGTCCCACCTGAGGGTAGGCCTAACAGGGCTTCTGTCGTCTGTCTGGGGGGGGGGTAGAAATTGCCTCTCCAACCCCATGGCACTATTCAAACTACATGTATCCGCACACGAGTGCAATTTTGCCTCCAACTATGGAGATTTTTGCCTCCTACGTGCCGTGTGCGGTGGTCGGAGGCAGAGGCGGAGACGGATTTTTTGTCTCGAACGCACATCAAACAAGACGGAATTACGTCAGGCCGCATCTACAGGAGACAAATTTGCAATCATGTGCAGCGGTGGACGCAGCGTGTGCGCTGACAGGATGCTGAGACAAAACCTCGGAGACAGAAGAGATGCACTCGTGTGCGGCAGGCTTTAGAATGAGCGCCGCGGGAGGAGCGGCAGAGACAGGAACCAGTCCAGGCTGGGAGGGGCTAGATCATTTTGGTTCCTAAAGTTGCCGCTAGGGCTAGATTTGGACTGACGTCATATTGTTGCTGACGTCATTTTAGGATTCCATTTTCCCGTAAAATTTCATTCTACCCCGGTCTAATAAAACGACGATGATCTTGGCCTTTTGTTATAGATCTGCAACACACACAAGCATTCTCATCAAGAAAGTTCCCCGGTGTTGCCATTCCGCGCGATACGGCATGTTCGATGACATTTAGCATCCACGTGGTACGGGCATCCCCATTCTGAAAATCACACGTGATGTCAACATGGTGATCTATAAATAGATCAGCGACAAAACGCCTGGGCATAGTGCGCGCGAGCAAATCTGCATGATAACCCAATTTGCTTTACTTCCGGTTTGTATGAAGACACAAAAATATGTAATTTTTCGTTGATAATTGCCGAATAAAAGCGGTAATAATGTCGCGTGCGATGATCCCCAGCCAGCAGAAGTTGGCGGAAAGACTTACGATCCTAAATGACCGAGGCGTAGGCATTTTGACGCGGACATACAACATAAAAAGGGTAAGATTGATGATGAAAATCGTCATGAAATTATCATAGGCCTTATCGCACCTAGCACATGGCTAATCAGCATAAAATCAGCGAAGCGGAAAGGGCCCGAACATCAGCGCCCCCGCAGTCATGGCAGTACATTCACAGTGCATCGCTCTGTGCATGGCCTGCATTTTTTGTAAACAATGGCCAATAAAAGCAACTTCCAAAAGCCGGATGTGCCAAAACTAACAAGCTACGTGGGAGGTGTTATGAAGTGATTCAAATCGGTCAAATATTGACTACCGATCGTTCTCGCGATCGCAAAAATCGATGGTTAATTCCAAAAGATTAGCACATGTCATCATGGTGGCCCTGTCTCGACGGTCACGTGTCAGTTATTGACCAATCAGCGTG
>NMRB01001114.1:114127-137585 GCA_002633025.1 Notospermus geniculatus | reverse complement strand
CCCCTCCCCCCTGTGTTTTTAATAAATGATTGAATAAAT
The DNA here is from genome assembly GCA_002633025.1 of Notospermus geniculatus. NCBI lineage: Eukaryota > Metazoa > Nemertea > Pilidiophora > Heteronemertea > Lineidae > Notospermus > Notospermus geniculatus. The sequence continues at coordinate 137,546 of NMRB01001114.1, read as the reverse complement.
GCAGCCAATCAGGATTCTTGTTTGTGTTTTTAATAAATGATTGAGTAAATGCAGCCAATCAGGATTCTTGTTTGTGTTTTTCACTTTGAACCAACAGAGGGCGCGGCTGGATCGCGGGTAGGTCTTCGAAATGGGCAATCATTAGATATACTGCCATGCATAAACTACTGTTGAAATATGTATATAATCTCAACGCACAGTTCAATAGCTTTGTGGTCTTTGTCGGCGATAGACAAGATATAAAGAAAAATATTGAAAGTGTCGCGGTTGACCAGCTTGACTGATGAATCTCCTACCAAAGATTTATGTACAGTTAACAGTTATCAATTATAGACGACAAAGAAACCAACTCACTTTCACCGCTTACAAAGTGAACAACCAAAACGCATGACCCCATTGAAAACGTCGATATTGGGAAATATATTTAAAGGTACAATTCATCGGATATTTCTTCCACTGTTCATCAGTGCCTGGTCCGATGCCATCAGAAGTTACCGCAAAAACAGAGAAGCATCCGTCGAGTGAAGACGATGCGTTAGGACAAACCAAGGCGGAAATGATTCCATGGGTTCGGACCAAATTCCGATTTCAAAATTCTCCGATTCAAATCCTCAGAAACTGTCGGACAGCTGCTCTTCAGATGACACCGCGTGCAATTGTGCAAGTATGTGTATCAAAATCACCCATGCGATAAGTTTTTCATGCTCTTTTAAAACCCGTTGATGAGCATATGCCAGTCCTGGCGAGGGGCTTCCTGAGATACGTCTCCGCCTCAGGTCTTGTCAATTTGAATGCGGTGCCAGAAAAAAACCTTTCAACACCAAGCGGCGGGATTTAACGTCGAGATATCTCTAAGGTAATTTTTTCGTTGCTTTTGTTCAACATATTTAACGTACAAACGATAGAACGAGGATTAGTTGAGTGTATTTTGAAAAAGACACAACCTCAGGAGAGATTAAGCCGTTTTGGTCATCTACGTGATGCATGGTTTTACAAGAGGAACGGGGGTGTGCAGCAGATACTATTGGCCTAACCACTGCTCATACGCTTCAGAATTCCTGAGCTCATACGGTGCCCAGCAGTGAAGAAACGGCAGGAAAACGTAAAAACGATAGGAGTTAAAATACGCAGTGAGCCATTGGTAAGTTTCACGTCAATGCTCTGTGCTTTTTCGGTATATGTCCAAAAAATTAAATATTACAACTCTCCAAGTGAGTTTTTCTCGTACGAATTTGGCTCTCAAATGGGCAATTCACCATTCACATTGTCCGTTTCCCTCTTCTAAGACCAATGACACAAGCAACTGCTTGCCCATAGTTTTCTACCGCTGTTGCCCGGCGCCAACTTCCACGAAAAACCTCACACGGGAAGAGGCGCCTTATCTATTTTGTTTTTTCCAGAAAATCCTGAAAGAGGCACATCTTCCTGACATGCTGTGGCGATATGTCCAACAGACCACCTCCACAGAGCAGCCGCACTTCTAGCAGCCGCCGAAAGTCGACTAATAACAGTAAGGGATCACAGCTCGAGATAATCAGAGAGAATTCCACGGCCGTGCCGGTTACTCAGTCCAGTAGACCACGCCCATCGCGTGAAAGTAACCAATCGGTGAACCTGAGGCAGACACCAGTGACAAATAATGGACGTACGGGTACCCACGACAGGAGATCTGTCCACTCAGGTGCGGTGGTGACACCGTCACGTGGGTGGAGTAAATCTGGAGACGAGACTCGGGGAGATCAGACGTTGGAGCGCGCCGGTAGATCTGATGACACTATCATTACAGCGTCACGTGACAGACGCCATATCCAATCAAATGGGAGGACAGCATCTGCCGCAAGGAGCCAATCGGGACAAGGGAGGAAATCACATGATGTGCAGAAGTACAGCCAGTCAACGATAAGAAACGGCAGTGAAGTGACCTTCCAGCGCACCGGTAGATCTGATGACAGGACCATTACAACGTCACGTGACAGAGGCCTTGTCCAATCAAATGGAAGGACTGCATCGGCCGCGAGGAGCCAATCGGAACAAGGGAGTAAATCACGTGATGTGCAGAAGTACAGCCAATCAACGATCAGAAAAGGCGGTGTCACCCATAATGTGGAGGAATGGGTGAATAACATTCATCCACGGAATGACGACTTCTTTCTGAGTGAAGTGTTAGAGGTAACGAGCCTCGCCGGCAAAGAGATCCCATTACTGCCTGTCATCAGACAAGCGGGAATGGCGCCAGAATCTCTTGAATTTGCCAGCATGTTCACGCCCGGCTTGACCAAATCTGCTCCGAATGAAACCGAGTCAAACCTGACAAACATAGACGAGGAAAGGCAGGAAAGAGAACGCCTGGGGCTGAGGTTTGATTTGGAGCAATTAAAACGTGAAAAAAACGGCGCCAGACGGCGCTTCGACCTCCGTGACGCATACAGAATAGGTGAATGGAGAACAGGCATTAAAATCAGGAATAGACCACCGGAAATGACGTCAGTGGACCTATTGCGTCGTGGTTACACCATGAAACCGCCAAAAATGACATCAGTGAAATCGGACTCAGTGGGTAGTGGTTATACGATGGAAGGGCCACCTGGGGAAAGGTTCAGAGTGAGTTTAAAGAGTGAACGCACCCCCGCTGAGCCTTCGTGGATTTCAACGCTTTCTAGCCTGCGGCCGACTTCAAATGTCTCGCGGGTATCAGTCACAGGCACGGCAAGCCCTGGGCATTCAAACGTCGCGGAGACTTTGGTGTTCTCATCCGCACCCGTTGCCCGCAAAAATAATTTCATGGGCAGAAACACTGTGGCAAAAGGGCTTGATTTTTAGACCGTGTGACACTGAAAAACTGTGGCAAAAGGGCTTGAGTTTTAGACCGTGTGACATCCATTTTCGACTTTTTTTCAGTCATCTTTCTTTCACTGCTAATGGCGTCCATTAGAGAGCGATTGAGAAAATACATGTAAAAATGAAAACAATTGCGAAAATATGACAGACTTTATTACCGGTACTCTAGAGTTTCAAATTCGTTCTTACGTTTTAAATACAGTCAACTCCCAGGGCTTTTCTGCTCTCTGTAGGCCTAATCAAAGTCCCTCCTGCGTTACAGTCATCATTTATTATTCGAATTCGTGTCGAGTCGATTCAGCGGCGTTTGTGGGCGGTTTTCCCGCACCAAATGGACGTGATAAAAACACAAATGTTTGTAACACGAATAGACGTTGGGTGGCGCTCGCGTAGTAGCAAATTGGCGTCACTCAGAGTCTCATCTGTTTCATCACTTTAAGTAACAAGTTTCGGCTTTTGCAATTTCCACAACATTCGATCGTTACACCTCTTTTTGAGTTATTATTGTGCTTTTGGAACGTCCGTTTGTGACACATGACATGAATAACCTCCATTCGACGCGCAAGGAGCTTCGCGTTTTCGACACCTTATTGACTAACCGAGCGCCAGGCGGCGCCTGTTCGAGTTAGAAGCTTTGTGTCATATCACTTTCATTTATTGCAAGAATAACAACCCATAGGCGTTGTCAGATCTAAGTACAATGCATCTCTCGATGTATCTCAGCGTCCTCTAGAAGTAGCAACCGAAAACACTGATTTTAATCCTCGGTATGCTGTCTTGACTTAACGGAATAACGTCTGGAAGATATGTAACTCTGACTTTTGCCACCGTGTACTGTCGATCGAATATCACTTCTCCTTTTGTCGCAAAAGTCGCCTCTGATAAGAGGCGGTCGGTCGGCGTGATCGCTGAAACCCTGAAAGAAATAAAAACTTTATGTACACAAAACCCTTCAAATAGGGTTCGTGGTTTCGACGGCCTTCCGCCATCTTGGTTTCTACAGAAATTTTGTGCGTGCGCACTTATCTGGTTGGTGAACCAAGCATGTGATTGGTCGTGAGACTGGTACCCGGTCTATAAATAGACAGCCAGCCCAAGCCCCCTAGCGGAGGATCGGGTACCAATCTACACAGCGCCACCTCGTCTCTATTCTTCCGACGTACTCAGTCCTCATGTCAGTAGTGGAGCCATCATAAAATGCGAAATGGAACGGATGATGATGGGAACGACATTGACAAATCTGCCCATATAACTGCGCATGTGCAGTTTGCAAGAAGTCAATTGTCTATCGTTTACGTTTATCGTTCATTTTCTTAACCTTTCTATTACCTGTATGCTCCGTCATAAACCTCGTCCACTCGGAGCCGTATATATTCAGGGTATTTGTTGTATTTCTTTAAATTCATAGTGAAGGAGTATGGGCCTCTTTCTAGATTTGTTATCTTTCTTTCCAACCTCAACAATCTGTTATAGCAATAATTCCTGTCTGAAAAACAAAACATTATTTTTTTCAAAATTAAGAGAAAAACGCTTTGAGGCGGAAGTGATCGGAGATGATCTGGAACGAGGTTGCCTCCAAAACTCCCAGCATCCCACGTTCCGGAAGTCTACTGTGACGAACCTGTCGTCTGCCATTCGTGCCCTGCTCTCCCAGCACAGTTTCGACGCGCTCCATCCCCCTCCCTTTTACCCTCGCTCCAAAACCTCTGCTTCGGTTCAAGCGATTCTCAGAAGATGACCAATAGGCGTCAGTACCGCGTGTTAGAATTGGCGCCAAACTAGAGATCCAATCAGTGATCCGCTTTCAGGACCACCTTGAGGCCACAGTCAGCGACGGATGCTCACGGTGTTTCAGCCAATTAACTCGTATCTTACGCCGGCGACGTCGGCTTAACTGTAAATAGTGGCTTTTGATTGGTCAGATATCAGAGCCGTCTTTTGGCGACACTTCAATTTTCCCGCCAACAATGCTAGCGTTCAGTGGAGTACAACTGTTTGACATGGAATTAAACGCTGGGGCCAAGCGTATTCGTGCCCGGGAAAATGGATTTTTTACTATATAATTACTTGTATTCAGGTGAGATTTTTTGTGGGGGGAAGCGGGTTGTTGCCGGCAATACCAACATTTATTTTCCAATGATATGGTAGGCGAAATGAGGAGACATAAGATGCCGACAGCATGCATCACGCCATCGAGAGTCATGAATCACTGCTTATGATTCGAGCAGATTTTCTCGCTTCTCCCAGCAAGTGTGTGCAAACAAGTTGATGGCAGAACGCACTTAAACCACGATTCCGTGAAGTTGCGATGCGCCCAGTGCGGGCAAGGGTGCGTGCCAGCCGGAGAGCTTGGCCAATAAACCATGAGTGCTGGGAGATGGATGCTGTCAGGAAATCGCCTTTTGTAAATATCGGTGGTCTGCACCCTCTTCTACCGTGGCTTGGGTATGGTTTCACCCAAGCAGGCAGAATTCCTGCCTGGTGACGAAATTCCCATCCGCCCGAGTCTGCGGACTGCAAGGCAGAGATCAACGGCCATCCCCTAGCTGGACGAGCATCAGCCCGACATCTCACTGCCAGCCAAATTTCGACGAATGAGAGGGACTTCTTTGACCAATCACAACTCTCACCCGGAGAGAAGGTACCAGTCTCGTTAGAGGCCGACTGCTAGCTCCTGGATTCGAGGTCGGTTGCATTTAAAGTCTGTCAGAGCCCTCCAGATTTGAACCTGACACTAGTACTACTGGTTTCTGTCAAGGACATCGGACTACATGTACTCGCAACCAAAAACCATTGCTTTTTTAGGCCTACATGCAAATTGGCTCAGCCGTATCTACCGGCAATTGTTTGTGCCATTGATCTTCCCCCAAGTCGTAAAGGCAACAGCACACCAGGCGATATCGCAAGCGATCTGATCGCCACCGAGCAAAATCAGCTGAACTGACGCCAGGTGCGCTGCAGCGATGCGTGGAATCTTCTCGCCAGCGATGCTCGGCCGCATTTTACCAGAGCCGATATCGCCCAGTAGGCCTTGTCTGCGGTGGCTGGCGGAGATCGGTGGCGAGTAGATCGGTTGCGATATCGCCTGCATGGTGTGCTGCTGGCTTCAGAAAAGCAGCAAATCGTGGTGAAATTGTCCCTTGAAAGCCGAATCACGCGTGAACGACGACTTACCAGCTGGAGTTCTTCTGATGAGAATAGAGGCACCTAAGGTCTGCGCGAAGACTGCGAAAGTAACGAACAGCGATAATAATTTGACTCTGAGCATTGTGAAGATCCTGGGCTTTCTGAAAATAGGAAAAGTTCAGAAAGATGTATTAAAAAATAACCTGATGTTGTTCAATACCTCGGTTTTTACATCATTCATTATTTAGCCCTTTAAGCCAGCAGCACAACAGGCGACATCACAAGCGATGTAATCGCCACCGATCTTCTCGTCAGCTGCCGCAGACTACTGTAAGCTACATGCATATCGGTTTTCGTGTTGTTTGATATTGGGGGAACATCTTTGGCGAGAAAATTCCACGCATCGCTGTCCAGCGCACACCTCGAGTCAACAGCCGATTTTGTTCGGTGGCGAGCAGATTGCTTGCGATATCGCCTGGTGTGCTGCTGGCTTTAACCAGCTTGGCGATGGAGCAAGTCGTAGGTAGGCCTATGGTTCCCCCTCCCCACGAATGACCGAGTTGAAAAGTGCAAAAATCTCATTCTCAGCTGTAAAGTGCCAGGATGTGTACCAGAGGAGAAAGTCGTAGAAGTGCAAGTCTGGGACGTTCGAATGGTCTCTATGGCCCCATCTAATCACTTGTTGAACAATAATACCGGACTAGATTCTAGGGGGATTATGATCCCTGTCACACCGGACTCAAATGCCGATGTTCCTTCCATTGTTTTCATGGACTTCCGATAGTGGAAGCATTTCCAACACTTTTATCAACATTTCTTTCATTGTTTTCATCTTTTCCTGACCCTTGGAGTCATTCTCACATACCATGTATCTTTTTTCGGCAAAATTCTAAATCGTAGCAGGAAAGTTTAAGTGTGTTATCGTGAGCTTACTACATGTAATATGTGAATGTGAAAAACACCATTGATACTTATTTCAATTAAAATTTTTCATTTTTTTAGTAATTATGTACGTTTTTACAAAACTGGCATATTATCGTTTCTTGCATTCCTTCTGAAGCATATTTGCCAAGAGATGAAATACCACCATATATTAAGTCTTTGTTATTAGTAAACTTCTTTGCCAATTCAGACCAAGGGGGATCCCCAAGAAAGCCCCTCCGGATGTCCCTTTCAAAAGTTATGTAACGGGTTGGCTACTATACAGAGCGTCGCAAAATGTCACCGGCCGAATTTTTCATGATAGCGCGTGTCGCCGACGAGGTACACTCGCAGAATAATTTATAGCAAAAGGTGTAATATAGTGATTAATAGTGTACGGTAATACTAATTAGCTTAAACACTTATACCAGTGTAATACATAACGACTTTAACATACATTGCAGGGGGCAGTTGCCCCCTCCCGCCCCAAGTCAAGACGTCAACGAAAAACGTGATTTTTTCATGGGTTGCAGATTTTGGCCTAAAGTGGAAAAAAGTGCAGTTTCGCCCCCGCCCCGAGAGCCAAATCCACCCCACCCTCCCACCCCCGACAAAAAGCAAGCTACAGCCCTGGAAATCGATTACATGAATGAGATAAAAGTTCAAGGAAGCAATTCGTGGGTAATATCCTCGGGAAATATCCTACCTTGCGTCCTGCGTGAAGACAAGTATACTCCGTGCGCCTGGGCAGCGTCTCCGTAAATTGTCGACGGACTGTGTCCACCCGCGACTGGAGGTTCCAGTTTTGACGGGCGCTGAGTGGACAACTCATCGGCGTTAAGGGTCAGAGGTCAAGGACAGAGTAGTATGGTTCAGAGACAATTTTTTTCTACCGCGCGGATATTTGGTTTACGAAAGGAATTGTTCTTGAAACTTGGCATTGTTTCATTCATGGATTGATGAATAATAAGGCCTATTAATGAATGATCTGGCAGCGTTACACGAGTCACAATTCACATCAATGGGGTTTGGACACGTGTGACTACGAACACGTGACGTCTCGTCTGCCCTGCACTCAACCAAAATACGTCACTTCAGTCAATTTTCTTGGCCTTGTCACCGTCTGCTGATGACTTTGCAGCAAAACGTTCAGTCCACTTTTCCACAAAATGACGTCACACGACGACTCGCCTGCAGCCTGTACCTTGCCACCTGTGACCAGTACTGTACAGCAATAATCAGCCTTTTCAATACACCTGCAGCAGGAATAGTCATTCTGATGATATTTCGGAAAAAATCATCAGATTTGTGGATATTAAACGGGATTTCGCCTGGTGTGATATTCGTAGTTGTTCCCCGCCGCCCAGTGTTCCTGTGTGATGATGTGATGTCACATCACCATTGATGTGATGTCACATCAGCATGGGATAGGTCAATTGAGTTTATCAGGAACAGGTATGTCTCTGGACATTCGGGTCAAGATGAAAAATTGAATGATAAGCACGCACTCAATAAGGACTTCAGGACAAGCACACAGACCTACTTGTATCAAAGGACGCCGAAATCTAGTTTACAATACCCAGATTAATCAACAGACATAACTGGATGACTCTACGGAGTTTCCTAGAAGGCGACAATGAAAAAATATCTGGCCACCCATCCCAATCTCCCGAAAAAACACAAACCGGAAGGCTCTTGAAATATTTAACTTTTTAGTTGCAAATCGGCTGTTGACGCCAGGTTTTGCGCTGGACAGCAATGTATGGAATCTTCTCGCCGGGCGATGATCGCCCCAATATCAAACCGCGAGAGAAGATTGGTGGCGATCAGACCAGATCGCTTGCGACACCACCCGAAGCGGCAGTTCAGGTTGCGTTAATAGAGAGGATGCGCAGCTTTCCGACTCCCGACTTCAACTACGAGAATGAATTGCAGTCCGCTATGGACATCCTTGATAAAAACGACGTGATCGCAGTTTTCAATTCGTCAAACACCATAAATTTAAGGCAGAAAAAATTGGCCTAATAAATCGGAAGTGCGGATAAATAATATTGAAGTCGTAATCCTAGTCGTTACGACTTTTGAGACACGACTACGATGTGCGATTTATGGCATTTTACGATTTGCAAACGTCTATCAAATCGTTTTTATCAAGGATGTCCACACCGGACTGCAATAGGAGCTGTCAGCGAGTTGACCACTAGGTGTCACTAGGGCCCAATTCAATGCATCTAGCGGACCCAGTCATTATCGATCGAGCAGCGATCATAATAGATTCCCTGTACATTTGGTCCGTTAAGACTGTGCTGCCATCTGTTAGCAATATGCGCGGCTGACTGCTCATATTCATTCTCATAGTTGAAGTCGGAGCCGGCAAGCTGCGCATCCTCTCTATTAGCGCTTTCCACCCTCCACAATGTTCATTGTATAATCCGATATGACGAACAGAATTAGGAATTTATTTGTCGATTGCATTTCAAGTGCCGATCCCGTGACAGTCGAGGACAAGGGTTAAGATGGCCCACCTGACACTCCATTGGCATTGTCTTCTCAATAAACAACTTCAACTGGCATCGATTTAAGCATAACCCTTTCGATTTTTGAAGACAAAGCGGATGACAGCAGTGTCCACATGACAAGTTTGGTAGGCCTACTCGGTTGACAACATTCTTCAATATATCAAAGTCGAGCTTGAAACTGAGCCAGTGTTTGCCGAAGAACGACGGAAATACCCGAAATGTTACGAATGGGTTGAAAACTCAGTTCGCCTAACCTTGGAGGAATTACATGTATACTGTATAATGTACAATGGAATGTATACCGGTAATATTATACGTCTGTTCCATCACTTAGAAGATTCAGCTTTTGCAATTTAGTGAAATGTTCTATGAACGTTACATCTTTTCCAGTATAATTCCTCCAAGGCCTAACTCATGGTATTGATTTTACGCTCCGCCCTTGCGTAGAACGTGTCATGAGGTAACGTGCTGTGATTTGTCATGCGTGGTTACAATTTGTCGTCATTGGCACGTGATTATGAACTATGAGTATGACGACATCATCCATCCACTACGGCTGGCAGGAACAACTGCCTAAAAGCATGCACACATCAAGTAATGTAAATGACATCAACCATCAACCACTCAGGGCCACGAAATTGCCACTTATTGTCAACAACCGGTGGTGGTTGCATCATTCTCAAATACTGCAGCTTTGCCTTTCACACAAGTGTTGGAGAATTATGTTATATGATACTATAAAATGCATACGTGGATAACCTGGGACAAGAGTTACACTACATGGGGCGAGGTTGATAAGCGGTAGTTTATAACATTGTCATTAGAGGTCTCCCTTGTAACGTGGGTATACATGTATTTAGCACAGGATAGGGAAGGAACACAGTGCCCCTTTAACATAGCGATACATTTGGAGAATGGCAGAGTACATGTACTCAGAAGATATTTGAAGGATGTTTTCTGTTTAGGGCACTCTAATAGAGTTCTATAAGAATAGATTATTGTACATTATATCAGAAGATGTTTTTTTTAAAGTAACAAACACGAGTGCAATCTCTGTATTACTTAGTAATATCATTTTCTATACTTTAATTACTTGTCATAAATAACAAATAGAATACATACATGATTTTCTTTTTAAGAAAAATCTGTTGTTTACACCTTGGAGGAATTATACTGACAGTATACATGTAATTCAATTCCTCCAAGTTTACACACAGGTACTAAACAGGCTCTAACACTGCACATCTGAGCAGAAATCTATTATAATTGATCTATTATTAGTTACAGATTTCTGATCTGAACTATTGCACATTCTACATAAAGACAGGATACCAGTACCACAGAGCTGTCAAATAAACAATGCAAGAATTTCAGACAGAGTGCTCTTCAATGTAGAATCTAAACTTAGGCTACTTCAAAAAATCCTTTCTCCAGTCTCTCCAGAAACTGTTCTAGCTCCTCCAACATTATCATTCAGAAGCCTCAGTGTGGTGACTTGGATTCAAAGATATCACCAGCCTGCTGTGTGGTCAGCAATGCCAATCATCACCAACAGGAGAAGCTGGATCCCGACAATGCCAAAACTGTGCAACCTTACAATTGCAATTTTGGTGTATTTCCAACTCTGCATTGAATATCCTGCACCTGGCAGATTGAAATGCACAAGACAGGTTTTATATAAAGAAATAGGAAAATACGAAAACATAATAAACTTCATTGCAAAACAGTCAGTTGCTCAACAACTTGATACTGTTATACTTTGAGATTACCGGTAATATCTGCTGCCTGTGTCGTAGTATTGAAAACTTTTCCAGAACTGGATACATGGTTTCCCTCCCTAACCTGGGGACTAGGTTTTGTGATGTTCAAACTGCATTTTTGAACCTGGTCCCACCTGGACTTTAAGGCTTATCAAAGACACTTTTTGGGGACAGCATTTACAATACAACAGAGAACTACCCTCCTAAATATGTAAGACTACATTTATTTACTACAAAAAAGTTGAATGTGACTCAATCTGGGAGAACAAGGCATAAAGCTCCAGTCAGAGACCAGGGTCTTGACTTTAGGAGGCCATTAAATCTCATTGCCAAAAAATAGTTCTTCTCTGTAGATGAAAGAGTATAATTGGGTTAAAATCTCTCCGATATAATGCGACCGTATGAACTTTTCCACTGTGACGTTGTATGAAACGTCAACGTCACACTAACGCGTGCTCGCACCTCGTATTGCCACGGAGATGATGTCCTGAAGACAATGAAAAGGCCGATACGGTCGCAGTGACATCTTTCCGTGGAGAAGTGGTGATGACCTCATTATTATGCAACGATGTATTATTTTTCAGTAAATATAAATTTCTCCTTGAGAAAAGAGTGCTTGGTTTTCCCAGATTGGGTCAAAAATGGTTTCCGCAACATCCGTGAAAATGTACAGCAGTGGAACTTCTCCAAAGGACACGTTCAGGACTGGCAAATAATGGTACCCTTAATTCAGAGGTATACTGATAAAACAGGTCCAAATGAAAACTGAATTTCGGTGTCCTCAACAAGAGGCAACCTCCTGAAAGTGCTGTCCTCCAGACAGAGGTGTCCTTACAGAGGTATGCTCCACACAGAGGTGTTCTCAGGCCAAGGTGTCCTTCTGACAGTAGGTAGCCCTGACAGAGGCGCCCTCCTCACAGAGGTGTCTTCACAACAGAGGTGTCCTGTAGTCAGGGGTGTCACATTGGGAAGTTCCACCGTAGGCCGTTACCAGTGCTGATCACCAACTGAACTGGTAATCCAAATCAGAATCAATTTCACTTGATGTTGTGAAAATAACATACCCTGTCATGCCTGTAATACTAGAAGCCATAGATACAAAAAAAGCTCTTTAGACTGTTTTGCTTGAATTAATAAACTGACACCATCTCCAGCCATACCAGAGTCCGACCAACAGGGGCAGATCCAGGATTTGGGAAAAGAGGGGGCGCCCTGTGCTAGGAACATTGAAATCTGCACCCAATTCCAGAATTTCACGGTCGATTTTACAGACTTGTGAGGCAAAAGGGAGGTGCACGCCCGGTGCGCCCCCCTCTGGATCCGTGCCTACCCTACACAACGACCATCATTAGGAAGATGTTGTTTTGCATTGCAACAACTTTTGCTACAGTAGGATGTAATTACTGAAAATCCCTGAAGAGTGTGATCAAAAAGTTGTCTGCCAATTTTCAATGTCATACATTTAAGAAATTGGCAAGAAAAGGACAAGCCTTGCAACAGCAAATGTAGGGACATCCTGAGAATCGCAGGTCCTACCCTCCCTTACGCAAGGAGGGGAGTGGTTGTGTAGACCCTGGGTCCGAGGATGGTGAAGGGAGCATATATGGTACCCAACTCATATCACTTAAAACTACTGGAGGAGCGTGTAAATTTTAAGAAAATATCAAAAATGTTTTGTTCTTCATTTCATCATGGTTATCCAAAACTAAACACCAGAAATGGTACAACACACATATGACCTGAAAGGTATTTTGAGTAGTACTAATCGATCAGGACTTTCCACCATTTTTTGAAAATCTTTTCACCTTTTTTTATCGTCAGGAAACATCGAAGATCTGAAGAACTTCGCAAACTTGGGACACAAAAGAGAATTTTACCTACCACAACAAAAATTTCTGTTTGTGACTTTTCATGAGAAATTAAAAGCACTAAAAGTGTAAATAATATACTTGCGTAATACATTTTCTAAGTATAATTTTTCTCTAATCACAGTAAACGGACAAAACTTCATGAAAAGAAGCTGCAGAAATTTCGGAGTTTACAGTATTCTCCACTTGGCTCTACTGTATAAGATCAAATCCGAGCAAAACATCACCAATGACGTCACTCAGCGACAACAACTGAAATGGTTTATGCTCTGCTATTTCATACGCGTGCGGAATCGAGTCTGTAATCCAGAAATTTTCAAACTTCGGATCATCCCCAGTGAAGCTCTTCCAAGAATCTTGCGGGAAAACCGGGTGGGTGACGTAGGCACTTATCGCTTTGGCTCCTCTCGCTAACAGTGCCTTGAAGGGGAGAAAAAAGATGAATATCAGAGTCCCTTTTTAACCCTTAGAGCACCAGAGGTGATTTAATGAAAAAGCAAAGGACCAAGTTCTTATTACCCGGTATCTATCAGAGAGATTCTTGAATTTGCGCTATTTTTACTTTTATCAATGGGAATGCTCACCTTCCCACACTCCTTAAGTGTGCCTCCAGTTTGCACAAGATCATCAACAATAATCACATGACAGCCTTCAGGGTCACCTGGAAAAAATGTATCAAATATTTGTAAAATTCACTGAAAGCAACAGTACACCTAATCTGTAAATCATACAGCAGTTGCAAAAGCAGGAAAATAGGACAAAGACTGAGAAATTTGCCACTCTTGTCACAGCTTATTGTCATATCATATTTTCATATCTTATTGTCATATCGTATTTTCATATCAATTGTCATATCATATTTTAATTGTCATATCATATTTTCCTGTACCGGTATTTCCATCAATAAAGCAGTTGCATAAGAACTCCTTGGGCCTAGTTTGTTTCATGTCATATTACTGCCCAAGTATTAGATCCACCCATAGACAATCAAATCAAACATGGATATCATCCACACAAGGCCTGATGCATTTCTTCAATTTCCAGACTCTTACCATCTTTCACTTTGACGATTCTTTTATTCCCATCTCGCACCTTCGTACAAATAATCGTCTGCGACTGCGGGAACATGTTGTGAAATCTCTTGAAGGCGCCATCATCTGGGAAAGCGATGCAGATCTTTTCTCCATCTTCGATGAGAAATCGAAGTTCACGTTGCAACAGCGGGATAGCAGACTCTAATCTGAAGGCAATCGCAAAATGAGGGGTCAAAACATTTCAATTCTCCACAAACCAAGTCATCTTCACCATTCATTCACTGCCTGATCCCTAAATATTTGCAGATTAGCATTGCAATGTACATCCATTTTAAATGTAGAATTGAGCACAAGTACCAAAAGTGGTGGTATCTTTAGCCCTATCGACAGTATAAATTTCCTACCAGCATGGTTTCAGCAACATCTTACCTGGGAATCACACTGTCGCTGAAGTAAAATCTCTCTTGGAGGGCGTGGATGTCAAACATGATTATCTGTGAGGGACCTCTGGCTGTGAGGGCAATGGATGAGAGGAGAGTTGCAAGGGTCTGGAAAGAACAGATGACCGTTCCTAACAAAGTGCAAATACACATTGCAACTTGAGTTATTATAGGCCTAATGGGAAACTTCACTGCCATTAGTGGCCACTACCAGCTAACGGTCCTAGACTCTCACAGAATTTGACGTCGCTGAGAAAAAGTGCACGCCATGTCATTCATAATGACATGAGGCTGTGGTCTACGTCTGTGACGTTCTATAAACCGCTAATTGCTAGTGGCCTCTTAACAGCAGTGAAGCCTCCCATTACTGGAGTTTTACGGCAACCAGGATGACTGCCTGAAAAACTGACCTATATATTAGTATAGTAATAGAAGGTTCCAGTCTGAGCCATTGTGCTGGTCATGGTAATAACAGGAATTACATCAAATCGCACTGATCATGAAATTCAAGCATGATGTAATACCTTGGCAGTGGCAACCTGTCCTTCTGTGTCAACACGTTCCATTGTTCCAGTCGGAAAATAGGGCAGGATGAAGGTGAAAGATCGGGCAAGATACCTGGGAAAGAAAATTTTTCATTCTATTGTACTTGTTTCTTTCCATCAGGGCTGAAGCCAAAGCATTTTTGGCCCTGTTAAGCACAGAAGAGACCATATCAAGCTACTCAACTTCCTCACTTGGATGGGGTCTTTTCCTCCCTTGCAAAGGCACAAGGTACAAGGCACCATGGCTTATATTACCCTCCCATGTGTAGCTTGAATAATGGACAGTAGCCTATTTCATGAGATCTTGCCAATGAATACCTATGTGATGAAGGGGTTAGGTATTTTTCTGTCTTTTCGTACATATACATAAACTTTACAAATGTGAGAGAATATACCTCGCTGATGAAAGGGTTAAATTTAGAACCTTTCTCACCTAGGAATTGCATAGATGACAGACATCTGTTCAAAGATCACTTCTGGACTGTGAAAACTTCCAAGGAATATTACTGAAAGGAGGAAAAAGACATTAGGTAAGGCATGTAAGGCCAAGCCATCTTCTCAAAACAGGATCTTTAAAGACATCCTACTGTTCCCTTTGATAAGAAACAAGCATTCTGATTGGTCCTTTTTTAAATCGAGCACTTCTGATTGGTTCCTGGTACGTACCATCCTTCCCTGCCATGTGCTTCACATCTTCAATGAACAAATTAGGGAAACCGTCTCGAAATTTTTTCCATTGAATCCCATCTTTTTTATAATCGACACTCCGACTTAATTCTGTCGACTTTGTCGATGCCTGTCGTTGATAGTCCTGCAACAAATAAATACCGGTTCGACGCCGGTACTGAATAAGTACATGGAATTAGACACTCACGGATAGGAATAAGGAGGGACAAGCACAGAAGAACACACATATATGGGCGGATTTCATCGCTTCGTCAGCCCCCACCATCTTTCTACATCTATTTTGTGCACATGCACTTTTCTGGTGGGCAAACCAACCCATATCATTGGTTGGGAGACATGAATTTGCCCACCATGTGACTGCACTTGTGAAGCTTGCAAAAAATCCAAGATAGGCCGTCGAAATGATGAATAGCAGGGATAAGCAAAGGGCTCAAATCAGGATGATGCATAAAATTTAAAGGCAAATTTAAATATACTGCAGGAGGAAACCAGAGGAGCCAGAGAAATCCAGCACTGTTAGAGAGCGCCCTCTTTATCACGAGTACGAATCCAACCAGGGATCTAATCCAGAACCTCAGAGGCGAGAGATGCTGATGTTTACACCGTGCCACACTGACAGCAAGTTCCTTCATCAGTTGTTTTCAAATTCAGTAGGTGCCACTAGGGCTTAGGCCTATATCGGCAGGCCTACCGCTACGGTAGGCCTATCATGCACAAAAAAACATCTCGAACTCAAAGACAAAGGTGACAAGCCCGAAGCTTTTTTTTAACTGGCCTCGGTCTACCTACACTACATGATGTCGCAGCATTTTAAGATTGGAATGAACAAGTAGAGGAAGACAAGTAGTTTTGCAGAGCTAACAAAATACATTGTGTACAGATAGTGCATACTATTGTGGGTTTGTAGCCAGAGCAATGTACTGAAGAGTGTAGTGTATCTTGTGTACCACCACTGACCTTTCTCATCTTTGCACTTTCCTCTGAAACTGCAACCGATTCCTCCTTGCACCTTGCATCAAGCGTGGTGGCAAGCCTATCCATGGATGGATGGGCATAAAGCCAAACATTGCTGCGGGTAGGCAGGCTCATTCTCGAGTGAAAAATTGAAAAATATCGACATAAAATTCTCATGAAAGCGATCTCATTTTCATGGCCCGGTTGGCAATATCAACTACGCTGCGCCATCTATTGACGGACGCTTAAACCAGCCTAAAATTGCCAATATTTCAGTTTGTAGAATTTCCCATAGGTGGCGCTGGGATGTGTGAACTTGGATCACCAGCAGTTCAGGAAGAAATAGACATGACAAAATATTGGGACTTGTAAAGCATGTAAAGAACTGGGCAAAAGTAAAAGTACAATCATATTCCTACATATTTCTTGTGATTTTTCGACAGATAAGCACAGCCAAAGACCATTCACCGGCTGAAGAACACTCACCGTCACCTAGAATCTTCACTTGGAGCGCCACCACAGAAGCTGCATTCACACAGTGTTTTTAAATCGCACTCAACGGAAAGCGCAATAAAACCTTATTCCGCAATAAAAGAGATCACACTGATTGTGGTAAGAACCGATCTTGACTCACAAAACGAAAACCTTGTATCGTAATCAACCAGAAATGCAATGACTATCACGCAATGGAATAACAAAGAACACAAGACTGCTTCGCATGCATGGACATTTGCGAATTTAGGCCGATTTTATCAGAATTGAATCCGTTACAATTCTGGGAATCGGGTTGAAATCACATCGAGTGTGAACGCAGAAACACTGAGAAAGGAGCACTAGGCAGCAAGACACTCACCATCAGTACCGGTAATGAGGAACACATGACAATGCAGACACGTCAGCATAAAACTTCGCCCCAGACTAGAGTATCCAATTCACTTCACCAATAAATATACAATACAATACATCACCATGAATAATTCGACATCACACACACACAGAGGAACAGAGAAGACCAGTGTATTGTATCATCCTCACACTGGAATGAGAATTCAACAAAGCATTCGTGTATTCAATGATGAATGGGTAACAACGTGATACAATTCTAACACTTAAATTCAGAAATAACTCAAGAAATAACTCGAGAAACTTTTTTTATATAATTTATTTTTTTGGATGGCCCTTTTCTACAGTTAAAAATTTACATTTTACTTCTTGGTGGCCTCTTCTTCCTTAGCATAAGATTTGAGAATCTCGGCACGCTTTTGTGCGATACGTTCCTCACGACGGCGTCTGGCTTCCCTGACCTTGTGACGGCGGGCCTCAGCTTGGTCGCTGGAAAAGAGAAGGTTATTCATCGGATCAGTTCCACAATTGCAAGACAAGATAATTCTTTCTCAATGAATGACGAGTTTAACTTTCTGAAGAGAGGCTGTTTCTCGTTTACATAAGAATGATTTACTGAAAGGCATACGTTTAATATTTGACGGCCACCTCCATTTTTTAGAATGAATGGCCAGAAATTGTATTCTGAAGCATTTACATTTTGAAGTCCCCCCAGGAAAAATTCTGGATTTGTCCCCAAGCTGTTCTCATTTGTCCTTGCTGCCAATTCGGTGGAAAGGAACGACACATGTATGCCACAACTTCCAATATATTTCAAATCTGAACTTACTGTAGTTGTTTTGATCGCAGCTTCTCTGCCTTCTTCTTGTGGATGTGCTCCATCAGGATACGTTTGTTCTTGAATACGTTTCCCTTGCATTTCATGTACAGTGCATGGTACCTGAAGAAACGAGTAAAGGGGTTACTAATACACCAACACTTGCTTGTTTATGCATTTTCTTCTAAGGACACACTGTTCGCTCCTTGCTTTGAACAAAGAAATGTTTCACAAGAAAGCCTCAACACAGCTATGAACTTTAGAATTGCACCTACAGTGCAGGACATTGAACTTTTCCTAGGTCTCGGCTTCTGATTCCCACCTATTGGTTTCACAGATGTCATTTGCCAGGTGGCCGACTTTTTGGTGCTGGAGTAAAATTTTAGGCATTTTGGACTTGGTTGATTTGCAGGGGTGCAGTGCCCCGGAAAATGTAGTGAAGAACTCTGTATGTATGGGTATTCCAACCTCTGCACACTGAAGTAATTTTCAACACATGTACTCACAAATGCTTGTCAATTTTCTTTGCCTCCCTGTACTTCTTCAGGAGACGCCTCAGCACTCTCATTCGCCTGATCCACACGATCTTCTGTGGCATACGGGCATTAGCTGTACCCTTCCTTTTACCTGTGCCAGTGTGACGTCCTTTTCTACGAGCCTCGGCATTCTTCCTGACGCGAGCACGGGAATGGACAGCTACGGGTTTCCTGATAATAAGACCATCCTTGATCAGTTTCCTGATGTTCTGTCCTGAAACGGAAACCATCAGTAAGTTTACATAACATGCAGAAGAACTTCCAAGGTCCCTAACCATTTATTAATTATTCATTAATTATAAGTCAATCTGTAATCCCTAATTAGGAGACTGAATAAAACACAAAATCCCAGAACATTTCACTGCAGAATACATTAGGAAGAAACGTTTGCTTTCCTGACCTCAGAAAAGAGAAGGAAGCAAATTTCTGTTGATGGAAAAGGTTCAATATGTTGAAGTTCTTACTTGAGTTGGCATTTGCGATCTCATTCGTTTCATTAGGGTCCAACCAGACTTTGTTTTTGCCACATTTTAATACAGCGGAGGCTAACCGCTTCTGTAGCCTGAGGGTACTGAAATCAAAAGGAAAGCTTCATGAACAGGGTTTGAGATAATACCTGAAAAGTGTCTTACCCCCAAAACAAAGAAAGGACGCTTGCAATTTGGAAATCTGGTTCACCAAATAAATTAAGGACCCATGAAAAATGATGTGGGACTCTTTTGCAATTTGGAAATCTGGTTCACCAAATAAATTAAGGACCCATGAAAAATGATGTGGGACTCTTAATGAAATGGCCAGGGCCATTGTGCTCACCTCAGTGACAGAGTATGAAGTGTGAGTAGCCTGGTGATACACTGAATGGTGAAGGATTAGTGCAGAAACATCGTAACATTTACTACCGATGAGATATGGCCAAAGTAAATTTTTCAAGATGGCCGCCTGGCAGCCATGTTGAAGTCCAATCGAACCGAAATTTGGCATATAAGTAGACGGTACCAACACACATATTCAGGCACGGTTAAAGCATCCTAGCTCCCACTATTTATGAGGTGTGGGTCAAAGTCCATTTTTCAAGATGGCTCCCTGGCGGCCATATTTGACGTCGAATCTGACTGAAATTTACCATATATTTATACGGTACCTAGATACATATTTTGGCAACGTTAAAACATCCTACCTACTCCTATTTATAAAATGTGGGTCAAAGTCCATTTTTCAAGATGGCTTCCTGGCGGCCATATTTGAAGTCCGATCGGGTTGAAATTTGGTGCATTCGTGCAGGGTGCCTAGATATATCTTCACACCAAATCACAACACTCTATGTCAAATAGCAATGAAATGTGCCACCAAACAGTGAATTTTGAACTTTGACCTCTGTGACCTTGAAAAGTAGGTCAAATCAAAAACCCGGGATTTATGTGATGAAGTCTCATCAGAGGAACCCACCATAAAAGTTTCGTGGTTCTAGCTAACAGCGTTCAGGAGATATGGCCGAAAGAAGGTTTTCACAAAGCGCCCCCTACAGGCCAGAGTGTACAAGCAGCAGCGCTAAGTTTCGGTCCAGAGATAGTTTTTACCATAGGGTACCTGTACACCAAATTTCAAGTTTGTAACCCAAGCGGTTTAGAAACGTGCCACCCCTGTTAACGACGACGGACGACGACGACGGACGACGGACGACACACCATGGGAGAAGCTCACCTCACAGAGGTGAGCTAAAAATGCCAATTTTTGAGGGGTACAACCGGAACTCTGTGATAAATAGACATCAGCAAAACTAGGTAATCCATTGACTGTTTCCACCGCACTTCGACAGAAACAGTCAATGGACTCAACATAAAAGTGATCTGAACGCCGATGCCATATGCCGGTGAAACAGGCCCTTAGCCTCTATGGATCAAAGCGTGTGTAATTAATTTCCCCAGAACAACGGCAAAATAACAAAACGAGGAAATGGAATTTGGAAACATTGCATCATTGGCTTTTGTTTTCCAGTCAACAAAACATAAAATAGATGAAAATCATGTTCCCAGCCAATCCAATTTCATGGGGAAAACCATGACATCCATGAGGTTTCAATATTTCAAGGGCAGGGCTGTGCGGTCAGCTTGCACGCCAAATCAGAAAAGGGTACTCATATCTCAGTGTACACTGCTGTACATTTTTGTGCATAATAAATGTACAGTCCACCCAGTGCATTGTGCAACAGCCACGGGGCAGACGTACTGGTGGAGCATGCAGAGTGGCCGAGACGCAGGGTAAATTTAGTCGTCAATTTCACAAAATAGAGAAGTAATATCACTTTTAAAGTACGAAATATCTATAATTTATATTTATTTTTCTCATTTCATTGAAGAATTTAAAGCAAATAATGATTGTAAAGACAAGAAATTGCGTCTTTTGGGTGAGTTCACAGACCTCATGGCCGGCGATTATCACAACTGCGGGAAAGAGGACTATTGCGACGTCAAAATATAGATCCAGCAAACTACATACAAGAATGGCTTATTGAACGCATTTGAACAATAAATGTGAGCATTTTAGCATTTTATTGGATTTTGTGTAGTATTTAGTCTTTTGGTTCGTCAGACAGTTTGTAATTATCCAAGTGATTAGTTTTGGCGGACCGACATAAAAAAGTAGTTCTCTTTCCTTCTTCGGGATTCTTCGGAAATTCTCACCGGAATTGACCGAATTCTCCAGCTGGAGGTCGAAGAGGTCGGTTCCGGTGCGCTGCAACAGAGGATTTCAGTGGCTGGAATCTGTAAACCGGCTTGGCAAAATACCTTGTACATCCCAAAAATGGAAAGTACAGGTGGAAACGAAAGCCGTCAGAGGCTGCTACAGCGGAGGTTCACAGAAACAAACATGTCTGTCCCGGGAAGAGAAGGAAAATTCGTCGCGAAAGGCACTTATTCTGGGAAGGCCATCGCGGTTTTCACAAGTGGTGGAGATGCACAGGGTGTGTGTACATCTTGTACAGATTTGATATCAATGTCGATTTCATGATTGGTGACATTTTGGCTTGCTTTTGATCTGAGACGTTTTGACCTCAATTCTTGCAATGTTATGCCCTAGGGTGGGTTGAGGATTGTTTTATGATATTTGTACACTCCAGGCCTCCCCAATTATTGACAGACTGAGTGACTGACTGCAAACTCATTTTGAAATGTCGATTTCATGATTGAATTGATTGGTGACATTTTATATAGGCCTACAGTAGATTAGGCCCCCTAATGTCGATTTCACTATTTCAGGATTGGTGACATTTTGGCTTGTCTTCATCATGTTCATCAATGTCAGTTTCATTCATGATTGGTGATGTGATCATGGAAGTATTATACTTCCATGATGTGATCAATGTCAGTTTCATCAATGGTGAAATGTGGTCAGTGTCAATTTCATGATTGGTGAAATGTGATCAGTGATGTGATGTGATCAATGTCGATTTCATGATTTCATGATTGTTACATTTTTGGCTTGTTTTTGATCTGCACATTTTGGCCTCAATTTTTGCAGGGTTAGGATTTTTTGCAATGTTAGGATGGGTTAAGGATTGTTTTATGATACGCCCCCCGTGTTTAGACTGTTCCAGTTCAGTTCTCACGTAGGCCTCTAAATGAAAAGTGACACTGACTTCAACCCATGTCTTTTCAGTGCAAAACCTCATCAATACCATGAATTCAATTGGCTTTTATAGTAAAAGGAAGTTACATCATACTGTCAATATAATAAGAGTCTTGGGAGACCACAGGTTTTGTTGATCTGTTTGTTATGACGCCAAGATTCCCTGGTAAGAGGGGCTGTCCCAGAGGTGTTGTCTGCTTGACTGTATGAGTGGGATTTATTTTGCTGCAAAATGCAAAGAGGCATTTTCTCTTGATATTTCAAAAGGGGAAAGTTGCAGATGTTGGTCAGTCAGGCAAGTTGAATGTAATGAAGAACATGAAAATTTGAAATTGGACGATTTTTCAAAAATTGTGAAAAAAGTCATTTTACAAAATGTCATTTTTCTCTTAATTAATTAAAATTGATTTTTGCATGAGGGACATGCATTGGAGGTTACCACACCAAAGCTGAGACACATGGGACTTCCACCCTGCAGACTTCTTGCATGACAGAAATAAATGAAAGCAGTGCACAAAAGTGTTCTTTGAGTGGCATTTTAGATAGGATGAAAAATAATGATATGAATTCATTAGTTTCACTTTCTATTGTATATTTGGAAACATTGTGACTGTTGAAATATACTATAGATAGTGAAACAATGAATTTATATGGACACAAAAGTGTTATTTGTTATCACTGCCCTGATAAACTTATTACCGGTACTTAAAGTTTGTTTCCTTGTTTTCCAGGTATGAACTCAGCTGTCCGGGCTGTGGTCCGAGTTGGTATCTATGTGGGATGCAGAGTCTATTTCATCAAAGAGGTATTAAACATTTAAGGGAAATTGTGCTTTCTTCAAGTATGCAAGTCTTGACACTGCAGTTTTCTAGGTTTTCTAGAAGGGGCCATCAAAGAGATTGCC
>NMRB01001114.1:75397-104693 GCA_002633025.1 Notospermus geniculatus | reverse complement strand
CACAATGAAATGGCTGTCAGAGATGAAAGATAGCATTTCTATCTTTAGGATAGCATAATGACATACACATGTATAGAATATTTAACCAAGACACCTCTTTATTAAGGACAGCTAAATTCAGTCCTGAATTCTAACCCAATCTGACTTCTGTAATCAGGACACCTCTGAATAAAGGACATATGTGTTCCGTATAGAAAGTGAGGCTCCACTGGACTTCATTCCTAGATACCAGGTAGCCATGTGTAGATCCCTTGAAATTTGCCATGATAATATCTGAGACGAAAAGGTATTTTGTGGAGTTTTGTTTATAGTTACAGGGTATGTAAATATTTGTGAAGGTGTGGAATTATGGAGGATGTTGTGTGTGCCCAAGCCATCTGTTTATTTACCCATGTCCCAAACATGTTCTCACACATCAGGGCCTACACATACGTAATGTACTGTGGGCCACAACTGTGGGTATTAATGGTTGAATTGTGTCAACCCGGCATCCTTTGTATTCAGCTTGTAGTTTCTTCTTGTGATACTGATAGAAAGCCACAAATAGCACTGTTCAATAGTTAATGCATATTCATACTTTTACATTTTTTCAAAGCAAATATCAAATCAGTTCGGAAACTGTTGAATACACTCTATACTTAAACATCTTGTTTGTGATGTATCAAGACTTGATGTGAATGAATCGTATGTGGTGATGGGTCAAAAAATGCACATGATTACCGGTAGGCTCAGTGAATCTTTAACGACGAACTCCAGAGGATCACACTTTAACCCTGTAGCACCCTTAGTTGCACATATGCAACACAAATGTTTAATACGAGGTCTTATCTCAGTATTCATGTACAGGTTTGATGAACATTACCACCACAAAATCTTCTACCTCAAGGGGTGTCTCGCCTACAACCATTTTGCCTACAGCCATTTCGCCTACCATCATTTCGCCTACTGCCATTTTGCCTACAACCATTTCGCCTACAGCCATTTCGCCTATTCGGCATTTCGCCTACTAGCCATTTCGCCTACTAACCAATTCGCCTACTTGCCATTTCGCCTACTAGCCATTTCGCCTACTAGCCATTTTGCCTACTTTCAATGACTTTCACTGCCAGCTGTTTTGTTTGAACTGGAAGGAAAACTTTGTGGCAAAAGCAGGATTTCCAGATTGATATTGGTTAATTTGTTTACTGGATTATGGAGTACAGTAATTAAGTATGTACCTGTGCACAAACTATAGTGTAATTATTAAGCAAGCAGCCTGTCAAGGACTCTAAAGTGTCTGAGGGCGGATTTCACAACGGGTGTTTAAGAGTCAGACGCGTGTAACTTCGTCAAATGCATGGTGAAAGTGCGTGCATTTAGTGAAGTTACACGCATCTAAGTCTTAAACACCCTTTGTGAAATCGGCCCCACATGTATGTGACTACATGTGACTACTAATTTTCTGATGTGGGTGAAATAAAGGTCAAACATTTGTGTTTCTTTTTAATGGCCGTCCGAAATTCACTTCAAGCTACCTCCATCAATACAATATCAATCTGGAAATCCTGCTTTTGCCACAAAGTTTTCCTTCCAGTTCAAACAAAATAGCTGGCAGTGAAAGTCATTGAAAGTAGGCGAAATGGCTAGTAGGCGAAATGGCGAGTAGGCGAAATGGCTAGTAGGCGAAATGGCGGGTAGGCAAAATGGGAAATAGGCGAAATGGTGAATAGGCGAAATGGCTGTAGGCGAAATGGTTGTAGGCGAAATGACTGTAGGCGAAATGACATTTTTTTGTAGGCGAAATGGCTGTAGGCGAAATGGTTGTAGGCGAAATGGCGATAAACCACCTCAAGGCCAAGTAGTTGACATTGCACGCCTGTTTGTGAAAGAACATCGAACAAAAATGCAAGTTTTTTTTCTTTGGGAATACATTGTATACCTCCCTCGCTAACGAAATGCTTACATGTAGGTTAGTTACCAGGCCACATAAGAATCATCCAGAGGTAATCAGTGGTTCCTGTCCTTTGCCACTGCAGCAGAGAGGTAGAGAGGTAGTGTTAAACACCACTGATTATCTCACAGCAAGAGAACAGATTGAATTCTAAATTCATCTTGTACACACAAATATGGCCCACACAGGGAGTGCTCAAAATTGGCAAATTATTTGTGATAGTAGAGGTAGGACTATGTAGTTGTCTAAGATAGGATTGCTAGGTCACGTTAGTGCAGGTAAATGCTATGGCCTCATTCCATGACTAAAACCATGATAGGTTAGGCTAGTGCAGGGAAATGCCATGGCCTAGTTCTCTGACTCGACCATGACGATATCACCTGGTGCTTCTGCATCCTTAGTCAAATTTCCTCAGCTTCATTGCTGCTGATATACAATGTAGGAATAGTCTTAAATCATCACAGCTCTTGATAGAACGATTCTTAGTGCTATATACCGGTAGGTCATATTAGATTAGCATTTGTTAAAACAGCTCTTGTCACATAGCTGTTGTTTACGAAGCTGTGTCATTGGCACATCAGCTGTTACGTATGGTTTCCAATGTGACATTTGCCTTCTTCACTTGAATCAAACTCCTTCTAAGTTGCTGTAAATAACCCAATCCCTAGTTTAGTACGGCAAATGCTACGAAAGTTTCAGAAATTCCTCACGTCTTGTAAATAACTTATGCCATAGTTTAGCAAATGATGTTTTGAGGAGAGTTTTCAGTTTTATTCAATTGTTAAGGATCTACTTGTGTTTATTTTCATTTTTTTTGTGATGTGCAGAGTTGCGATGCCAAAAGTGATTCAGGTTGATAATATGTGCTACATGTAGATGTCTGTCGCTCCAGAAGAGTTAAGGACCTTGTCCCTTGCAGTGACTTGTATCTGGTTCTCCTGACTGGGTCACAAAATAAACGTCAATTATAAATTTCCTTCTAAATGTACAAGCATTGATATCGATCTCTTGTTGTTGTTTCAAGTACATGTACATCAAAATTTTGCTCAGTCGACCTCAATGGGAGGCTTTCCTGGTGTTAGAGGCCATCACTAGTTAGAGGTCCTAGAACGTCATAAAATTTGACGTCACAGAGAAGTGCACGACACAACGTCATCCACTAAGAGGCGGCCTCTAAAGGCCTGTTTCCACTAGACCGGTTTCCGCTGCAGTTTGTGGCGGGGGAGCGGTTTTCACAGGCATTGGGATAATTAACACGCCATGTATTGTTGAACCATCGAAGGATTATCCAAAACCCTTTGAAAAAAGCCCCGGCGTGGCAAACTGCAGCAAAAACCGGTCTAGTGGAAACAGGCCTCTAACAGCAGGAAAGTCTCCCATTTTATCAAAGGCAGGGTTGTCCATTTCATCAAAGCTAGTTTGATGTTTAGTCTGTAAATGGGTAAAGTAGGATCTACAATATTGTTTTGTAAGTTGTAATTAGATATAAATCGATTGGTTGTAACATAGAATGGTATTTTGTATTAGTGCTTGCTTGTTGCGGCTTATGTACCTACTTACTATTTAAGTTATTCACAGTGCTACTTGAAATAAAGGACATTGTTTTGAACTGGATTGCACTAGTTGGAAGTTCTTTGGGCGCAGATTGCGCCCGTACTACCAAGGCCTATGGCATGTAGGCCTATTTTCTGGGCATAGGTTGGCCCCTACTTGCCTGCAGCATGTATTCTCTGGTGACAGGTTGACCCCACTAGCCTACGACATGTCTTGTCTCAGAACAGGTCGCAGCCCTATTTGCCTACGACATGTATTTTGTGGGCCCTTACTTGCCTCTTGGGCACAAGTTGACACCCTACTTGCCTATGGCATGTATTTGGTTGGCACAGGCTGAGCCCATACTACTTGTCAGCAGCATGTATTCTGTGGGCACACGTTAAGGCACTATTGCCTCTCAGGCAAGGTTGGCCCCTACTTGCCTACTGCATGCATACTCTTGGCTTGGCTATGGCATGCCTACTCTGGACTTATGTTGGGCCCTACTTGCCTATGGCATGCATACTCTGGGCAAATGTTGGACCCTACTTGGCTACGACATGCATACTCTGGAAATAAGTAAGGCCCTACTTGGCTACGGCATGCATACTCTGGAAATAAGTAGGCCCTACTTGGCTACGGGAGGCATGCTCTAAACAAATGATGGGCCCTACTTGGCTACGGCATGCATACTCTAAACAAATGTTTGGCCCCACTTGGCTACGCCTACTCTGGACATATGTTGGGCCCTACTTGGCTATGGCGTGCATACTCTGGACATACATTAGGCCCCACTTGGCTAAGGTGTGCATACTCTGGACATATATATGGCCTACTTGCCCTTTGTCTCGTATTCTGAGCATTGATTTCTTTACTTGTCTTTGGTTCATCAAGATGGCATCTTCCATACACCTTTAAATGATCTGACAAGCCTCTGATCATAGGCCAACTGTAAAATTTTGAGGTCACCTACATGTACCCGGTAAGCGGTACAAGGAACCGCCAACACATAACTATGGAATCCAAATTTAAACTTACTGATAAAACTTTATTTAACGGCAACATCAATTCCTCTATAAAGGGAAACACATTGCATTGAGTCATTAAAAAGAAAATACCTGTAAAATTTTCCAATCAAAATCACGAATAGCTCTACAAAAAAGATTCGAAACTACATACAGGAGTTTTTTCTCAGTCACACCAGAAATTTTTCCCAAAAAAATACATTTGTGAGGTCTACCTCTAGATTGTCAACCCAAATCCCAAAGGTATGTTGATTCGTTTGACAGAAATCTGGATTCCAAATCTAATGCCCTCACCATGAGAATGTCTACTATATAATTCACCCACTAAAAGAGGACTTTGCACGCTGAAAGTTAGATATGTTTACCAGCTATCTTGTCATCTTGGGATTTGCTTGATCCCATATACCAAACGCTAGGGTAAACTGGTCTCCTGTCCTTGCTGATTAGGACAAAGTACCAGTCAAACTTGCAAGTATCACAGGTGTCTCTCAGCAAAATAATGATAGTCGACCATTAAAATCAGTTACATCTACAACCTTGAGCAGTTTGTGTACATTAATGTACCGGTACATGAACATTACGTTGAACAGGTCATGTACCTACATTAATGCATATGACTTTGAAACATTTGTGCCCATACTGGATATCATGTAGCGAAAGGGGGGCATGTGCCGGGTGGGCCCTCATGGATCCGTGTCTGAAATACAGGAGATCAACCACTTTTTCATGCACATGCAAAAAGCCTTTCAGAAAATTACCACCCAACTAAACTTCAACATGAAACATATAAACATATACATGATGTATGGAATGTTGGACCGGAAACGATGCTGAATGGACACATTTGTTACATATGACATTTCAGTCCCACACATGCACAGCCACCTGCCAAGAGCAGACCTGGCAGATATTGGAGAATGGTGACTGAGTTTTGGAAAACCCTTTTGTAACTAGAAGAATGTTTTAATAGATATCTGTACAAATTTCAAGTTCGCAATCTCCGGCATGCAACACCTGAACTCAATGAGTTAAAGCCCCACAGTATTGAATTTTATGATATTTTCAAAACATTAGGAGAGTGCACATACAGGTCCCATAGCCTCGTGAAAGTCCCCAAAATGCTTGCCTGATAAGCACTTCACAGAATCAAGGCCTAGTTTTCAGCACGCATTGGAAAACACTGCAGGGAGAGCTCTAATGTATTCTGACAGAGCGTAGTACATTTTACACTACGCTGACGTCGTGACGTCGTGCGAGAATCGCGGCGATGATTTGCGTTTTTCACATTCAATACAGTGGGGCTTTAACATACCCAATGAAGTAGTACCAACTACCCTGCATTACTGTTATAATCACACTGAATGTTCGCTGCGAAATATTTTAATCGATGATGAAAATCCTATCGCATCCTGTGCCACAGATAAAGCCCCGTCAAACCACAGCTAATGAATCCAAAATATCCTATAGAGGTCCAACCTATATAACTGATCATCAGGCCACCGACAGTTGGCGAGAAACTACGGATGAGGGAGTTGACTGCCATATTCATGCCAAGCATTGTACCTGAAATGGAAAAAAACGTCCTTTTCATACCGGTATACATGTAGGCAGGGGTGCAACATCGTTTCATAACATTGACAGTCGTTGTATTGTTGTATATTATGTACGTTTACGATAGCATTATTGGCTCTGGTAAGTATAGTAGAGGCCATCTCAAGCTATGTTCCTCACTTGGATGGGGTATTTTACCTGCCCTTGCAAAGGAACACGGTACAAGGCACCACGACTTAGGGATCCTCTCCAAATTGTTTTCGTTTCAAACGCGTTTCAAACGTATGTCAATATCGTTTGAAAATCGTTTGGAATTTTTATACTCCAACGAAACTGAAGTGATTTTCCAACGATTTTCCAAACGGTTGAAACGAATGCTCCCCAAACGAAAACCAAACGGAAAGTACCAAACGAATTCCGCAACGAAGTGCAAACGTTTTTGTTCCCAACGAAAATGAAACGTTTCATGCACCGAATGAAATTCAAACGTTTTTAGCGCCGATCAGAATGCAAAATGTTTTCATGTCAAACGAAATGCAAACGTTTCTTGTGCTTGGAAAAAAACGTTGTTCGTTTGAAACGCATTGGAATGTTTGTCTCGCTCGACAAAATTCTAAAACGTTTCTCTGAAGAAATCAAACGAATATTTCGTTTGGGATCAAACGAAATTGCAACGAAAATGCGGGCCATGTCAAACGTTTTTCAAGCAGTTTCTCAAACGAATTTTTTCGTTTCAATTTCGTTTATGAAAAGTGGTTTTAAATTCGTTTAAACGAATTCCAAACGTTTGTATTTTGGAGACGATCCCTTACTGTCCCATGCAATGCACATGAAAAGCCGGGGATGATATCCCATTTGGCCCGGGCTGGATTCGAACCCGGGACCTGACAGTGGTCATCAATATCATGCATCTGTCAACAGAGCCATTGGAGTTGAGTGTAAACATGCTCAATGACTTGTTTGTACATACCTGTGTCTGCATCACTGACAGTTTTCGTAAGTGCGCTGCTTATGACCACGGTCTTGACCGTCATACCGACGACTAACGGGAACAGGACGATTGTTAATTGCCAGATGTTTTCCGCATAACACTGGAAATAATAAAATCAACAAAGCAGAATGATATCCCGACCTAATTATGATTGGTAGAGAATTTCAGGTCATAAATGAGGTTCCATCACCAAAAGCGGTGCACCACGAGAGGTTTCTCAAGCGAGTCAGCTTTCAACGGCTAATTCACCATTTTTTGTTTCAGTACGACCAATGACACAAACTACCCATAGGCCTACTTTTCTATGGGTTCAGTTGCCCATGGAGTCCCAACTCAAGCAAGATAATTCCCACGTGGACTACAAACTATCTCTCGTGGCCTTTTCATGTAGTATAAGCTAAGCATATATAAGAAGTATATTTACCAGAAGCAGAAAAGCCCACATGGTAATGAAGATGCCAATTTTGATCATGGACGACTCCCCAAATCTCTTGTTCAAGAACCCAACTCCAAAACCTTGCATAATCTGAAAATAACATGGGAATTGAGTGAGTACAATACAGCAGCGGCGGCGAGATCACCCCTTGAAGTCTGAAGACTGCATTTTCACATGGTTTCCTATTCACAGACTTCAACTGATCCACACGTGTGAACGATTCCACCGTACGAGACAACAGGATATCACAAACCTAGAAATTTGCACTCACCAGACCGATCACTCCTACATATGACATAATGTAACCGTTGGTGGCCGGAGTTAAATGGAATTTTTCCATGGCAACCACAGCGAACATGCTCTGGAATATTCCAGCTGGGAGGCCTGAAGGAAGAATTGCAACGATCATTGTCACTACAGTAAATTCGGACTTTACCGTCAATACAGGGTGATCCAGAAAAAGGAAACTGCGTACTTCGAATATGCAAGGACCTAAAGTTTTGGTATGAATGGATATAGAATTTTGTTAGAAAGAATATGAGACATCCCAATTCGGTCCACATGTTTTGATTTCAGCACCATCTTCGTGAGCCAAAATGAATGTCTTTTGAATTCTACTGAAATTGTACCTGTGAATAACTTGATGGCGAGCAGTAGAGGAGCACCAGGCTTCTTGATTAAGGACACTATCTCAAATATACTAAAGATGTTTCGCTTGGCGACAGCTTCAGCTGAAATGGAAGTTCAGAATTGATCAGATTTCATACAGAACCATCTAAGCCATTTGTGACCCGCTCTAGCAACCGAGGAGAGGGTTAACGGCCTTACAAAACAACAGCTGACATGTACATGTACGTATATGTACGTCTCTGCAGGTTGACAAAAGTAGTGGACAGCAGTGATAATAGTCAAGTAAACTGATGACTACCCGTAATGATGATCACCTGCGACATACTTTCCCTGAAGCGGGTCACATTTCATTTCATAATTCCATGACATTTCAGAAAAGAATCCATTCGACTTCGTAAAAAAGAATGCTCACTTTCTGATAGCGGTGCATCATGTTGCTTTGTTTTATTTGGCAGCGTCAGATAAATCAAGACAATACTGAAGATGGATCCGAGGAATGATACGAATGCAGCAGTTTGTTCACTGAAAATAAACAAGAGAAAATGGATAAGTTTTGCCAAGGAGCCACACTGGTGTAGTGGTTCGGGTCTCTGACTGGCGGTCAGGGAGTCCTGGGTTCAAATCCCACTGTGGTGTGAGACTTGGGCAGGTCTCTTTACCTCACTGGCCTCTCTCCACCCAGGTGTATAAATGGGTACCGGTTGGAAATGCTCATGGCAGATTGTCGCGCTGAATGAGCAGCTCATCCGCGTTCTACTGAAAGCTTTCAGTATAGACTGGGGATGAAGTGTAAAATCAGATGACACCTCTGAATCAAACCCATGTCAGACTGAAATAACCCTAGAAGCAATGACACTGACTACCACCAATCCAGCTGAGTCGTACCTGTAGTGGTTTGCAATCAAGCCACCAATTGCTGGCCCCAAGGTAAAACCCACTCCGTAGCTAACACCAAGTTTGGCCAAGGCATCTGCCCGACCAACGGAGTCAGAAAGATCTGTTGCAATCATCAAGCCACCTGTAATACAAAATTTTCATTCAGTCATGGAACTTAGCAGAATCTTTGGGCTTCTCAGCTCATTTTCAACTACATGTACATGTAGTCTGAAAGGTAGGAATATGTGCTGAATGAACTGTGTCTTTTGAGTTATTGCAATCAACTGTTTCCCAGTTTCCTGACAGCCTGAGGGGCTTAAGAATTTGAAGTGCACAGTGTCCACAAGAAGTTTCCACTCTATTTGAAGTGCACAGTGTAAGGCCGCACTTGGGTCTGAAGTGCTGAAAAACCTTATAATGGTCACTTTTACTGTTCAACTTACCTTGCATTACGTGGAGAAAAACGGAGAAAACCCTGGACAGGAATAAGACTTCAACACTCTTTGCAACAGACAGAATTCCATAGCTCATAGCAGCAGATGAAAATGCCAGCATCAGGGCATATTTACTACCGTAGATGTCACCAAATCTGCCATACAGTGGTCCTCCAAGAAGCTGAACGGTTGCAAACGTTGTCTGTAGGTATCCATACGTTACTGTGTTGACATTCAGTTTCTTGGTCAAGAACTGCAAAATAACCAATTAGGCCAAATTAGAGAATTTTTGAAGTGAAATTACTGTACACAAACATTGATGGATATAATAGGCCTAGGTAGGTATTTGTTTAGTACTTATTGGTTATCTCAACACAAATGTCTGTCTATTTGCTTTAGAAATTCTAAATCAATACCTACTGGCATAATCCCATTCTGTATCCAGAAGAACAGTGCATAAAGGAACACATTGAAATGTGTGATGAACAGAATGGATCTATTAGACAAGCGATGTCGTTCATAGTCTCCAGCACATTTTTCTTGTGGCTTTTCCATGTTTCTGGTTCCATTTTCTTTCAGTTCATTTTTGTAGTTTTCATCATCAACCGCCGACATGGTATGCGGTTCACCACTCAGTCTAAAACCCGAACGCAACTTCATTCTGAGGCAAACTCAACATCTATGCAGATTAGCTGGAAAAGATGACAAAAATTATCAGCAGGTACAGATTGCTGGACTGTGCCTCCTGTCCTGGGGCCAGTGGGGGTAGAGAATGCGGCTTAATTGCATAAGTGCATAATCTCCCACCACAGCGTCAGTGTTAGGGCTATTGTTAGGGTTAGGAACAGTGTTAGGGTGGTGGGGGATAGGCCTAATGCAAAAATGCCAAATATTTTCTTGTTAAATACCCTAGCTAGCCTTTTTTAGGCCTAGGCTACCGGTATCTGTAGGTGTAGGCCTATACTATAGCGGCTAGCAGCCTACCCATGCATGCATGGCTTTCCAACCCCAGTAACCGCCTTGCCGGTGCACCGCCAACATGGCCAAAAGGCGTGGAGCCATCAAAGTGATTCTGGATTAGGCCTAGCGCCAAGCCGACAAATATGCCGCCAGGTCGATTTTTCCTCCCGTATGACCAGCTGACTCATCACGGTCACCTGCAGCTGCACCACCACCGCCGTCCAAATAGGCAATGAATGGGTGGACACACAATGACACATCATCATCGACGTTTTCATGACCATGACCACAGGTTCTTGTGGTTCGATACTATACTAGGGGACCACCGGTCCTGACACACTTCACTGAGAATGTATAGAAAAACAAAAGGTATGACACTTCGCAAACTAGCACCCCGACTTCGTCACTTCAAACCGCCGTCAAATCTTTATTTCCCAACCGATTGCCACGATTTTTGGCATGAGTGATCTCCGATATATTTATTCCACAATGAACAAAACTTTAATGAATGACTTTAATCCTAAATCCGGTGATTTTGATCGAGAATTCCGATCACCAGCGAAGCCACATACAACCAAACAGGAAGCGAGAGAGAGCAATTACTGTGCATGCGCGACTAACGGAGCCGCCTTTGTGATTGGTTGCTACTCTAAATATAGATACGGAAGTAAATAAAAGCACGTGTTGTGAGCATATGCGCATGCGCAGTAATTGCTCTCTCTCGGTTCCTGTTTGGTTGTGTGTGCCTTCGCTGGTGATCGGAATTCTCGATCAAAATCACCGGATTTAGGATTATTAAAGTCATTCATTAAAGTTGTGTTCATTGTGGAATAAATATATCGGGAGATCACTCGTGCCAAAAATCGTGGCAATCGGTTGGGAAATAAAGATTTGACGGCGGTTTGAAGTGGCGAGGTCGGGGTGCTGGTTTGCGAAGTGTCATACCTTTTGTTTTTCTATACATTCTCAGTGAAGTGTGTCAGGACCGGTGGTCCCCTAGCATGTAGTATTAGTATCGAACCACAACAGCTGGGGAAATAGGGCCGATCTAGCTGTCACCGATAAATCGGACGATAACCCACCGATCTGCATTTCAGAACCTAATTATCATAATGTATTCACTGCTGCAGGTGGTGGCAACTGTCAATATTTAGCATTTTTAATCGTTTTTACTCTGCAAACTCATCTTGACTGTATCTAGCATTGTCTAAAATGGTCAGGGAAGTGGTGAAAAGCTGTCAGTTGCTGCTTCTTACCTCTCAAATCGCAAAAATCTGTCAAACACTTGATTTCAATGCAGTTTTTTTTGGCTTGTGGCAGTGCCTTGAGGGCACTATGTTCATTATCATGATTATGGTACCTACGTGCGGTTTTTCGTATTTGCATGCGCAAATGCGTTTTCGTAACAAACGCAGTTTGATGGGACAATTTCTGGCGATCAGCAGGTGCAAAAATCAGCAGATCTATAGCTGATCGGCAGTTCAGCTGGTGACAGCTAGATCGGCCCTATTTCCCCAGCTGACAAGAACCTGTGCCATCCATGACATGACGTGCATGTTCCAATGACTTCCGGACGAAAGTAGTAAGTTGCAAGAGCTGTAAAAGTTATTCTTACAAAAAAGTACCTTGTGATGTGTTGAAATCAAATGCAGTGTTTCCAATAAATCACTCTCAATCTGTGATTTGACGGCAAAAATTCGGGAAAATTTCACAAGATCACAAGCTGGCCGCCATGTTTGCCAGCGTTCGTCAGTGTTAGTGTGTTGCAAAGAAAATCAGCATGAAAAAAATCTAACTCTTACTACACAGATAAATACTGATTTGTATATGAATTTTCATCTTTGAATTAACACATTATTCTTAATTTTATTATAGTTATAATCCTAAAATGGTGGGTCGATTAGTTATAGATATTAATATTTTGTGAGGTGCTCCTCAGTTGCAACATTGCAAATCATGTGACACCGTAAAAAATTTCCCCAAGATTTCCTGGAAGAAACACAATCAGTGATAATAGTGATGATGTATTGAGAACCTTACTTCCTGATACTTTTGACATTTGCTTTCTTTTACGCGTGCACCCAATGGTCAGAGAAAGAAAGGCTTGTAAAATCGGTAATCAGCAGCCAACATGGTAAGATTTTGTGACTGCTGCTGTGCTGTTCATTCATCTGTTCATCATGTCATGATCATCATCATCATGGGGGTTACATGTATGTTTGTAGGTTTGCATTGTATATTTGATTGGGCTTCTGCATGCTGATGCTGCTGACCTGAGACTGAGAGATGAGAGTGTTTCTTTGGCTAGCCTAGCCTTGAAGGACCAAAGGGCTAGTCTACTCTAGGGCTAGGCCTAGATTTATTTTCATTAGGCTACATGTAGTTCATGTTTCACTAGGCCTAGCAGGACAGGAGACTATATGTGTACCGAAAATTGCGGACGACGTGACGTGACGCTGTAGTGCATCCAACACATGCTGATGCATTGCAACGTCACTGAGGCCATGTATGGTCCGCAATATGGTACATGACTATAGGCCTAGCCTGACACAGTGACCAGTCTACACCATCACGCTAGGCCGTGAAATCACGCTACAGCGTGAAAACCTTCTGTGGAAACCAAATTTTTACACACAGAATTGTGTACATGTACAAATTCAGCATTGAAAAAAAAATTAAAATTCTTCCTTAATATATCGAGTTATGTGTGTTCAACATGAATATGGCCGATTTTTTTAAATGTACAGCGGTGGCGCTGATGGTTGGGCCCGTCCCGCCTCGCTGATTTATGCTGATTAGCCATGTGCTAGGTGCGATAAGGCCTATTCATGACTGACGTGCATGTTCCAATGACTTCCGGACGAAAGTAGTAAGTTGCAAGAGCTGTAAAAGTTATTCTTACACAAAAGTACCTTGTGATGTGTTGAAATCAAATGCAGTGTTTCCAATAAATCACTCCCAATCTGTGATTTGACGGCAAAAATTCGGGAAAATTTCACAAGATCACAAGCTGGCCGCCATGTTTGCCAGCGTTCGTCAGTGTTAGTGTGTTGCAAAAAAAATCAGCATGAAAAAAATCTAACTCTTACTACACAGATAAATACTGATTTGTATATGAATTTTTATCTTTGAACTAACACATTATTCTTAATTTTATTATAGTTATAATCCTAAAATGGTGGGTCGATTAGTTATAGATATTAATATTTTGTGAGTTGCTCCTCAGTTGCAACATTGCAAATCATGTGACACCGTAAAAAATTTCCCCAAGATTTCCTGGAAGAAACATAATCAGTGATAATAGTGATGATGTACATGTATTGAGAACCTTACTTCCTGATACATTTGACATTTGCTTTCTTTTACGCGTGCACCCAATGGTCAGAGAAAGAAAGGCTTGTAAAATCGGTAATCGGCAGCCAACATGGTAAGATTTTAGTCTTGACTGCTGCTGTGCTGTGCTGTGCTGTTCATTCATTCATTCATCATCATGATCATCATCATCATGGCCATGGGGGTTACATGTATATTTGTAGGTTTGCATTGTATATTTGATTGGGCTTCTGCATGCTGATGCTGCTGACCTGAGACTGAGAGATGAGAGTGTTTCTTTGGCTACTAGCCTAGCCTTGAAGGACCAAAGGGCTAGTCTACTCTAGGCCTAGATTTATTTTCATTAGGCTACATGTAGTTCATGTTTCACTAGGCCTAGCAGGACAGGAGACTATATGTGTACCGAAAATTGCGGACGACGTGACGAACACATGCTGATGCATTGCAACGTCACTGACGCCATAACATGGTCCGCAATATGGTACATGACTATAGGCCTAGCCTGACACAGTGACAGTCATCATTGGATTGTATCGCCACTACTCTGCTGTGGTGGTGTCAATTTCCAGTGGCTGTCATGGTTGACCGCAGTCATCAGCACACCACGCTCAACTAGTCAGTGCACCTGTCTGACATGAAAGGCTAGCCCCCCCCCCCCCGCCCTAGGTATACTGTATCACCTTTTGACATAGTCTGACCCACTTTAGCCTACTAGGCCTACTAGTCACTGAAGAAAAATGAGCTTAGTGATTAGGCCTATCATGCTAATGAAAAATTTAATGGCTAGGTTATTTTGATGATTTTTTGGAGATTTTCAATCATTAAAATCAAGTTTATGACTGTGCAGGAATCCCAGAAGTGACTCACCCTTTTCAAAATCCAGGAGGAACCCTTAAATAAATTATCCAGTACATGTACCTATGCCTCTGCTTTTTGAAACAAATTCTAATACGGTATATCCATCATGACTGTACAACCCCCTATGACCTTGACCCCTACTGATCGCCCCTGAACAGGGTTTCCGCCAGAAAAAAAAATGAGGGTACGGACCAAAAAAAAAATTTTTTTTTTGAAAAAATGTTTTTTTTGAAAAATTTTTATTTTTATTTTTATTTCTTTATTTTAATGGCTAGGTTATTTTGATGATTTTTTGGAGATTTTCAATCATTGGTTTTAAACGATGTTTAGTGCCATTTTAGGCGTATTTTGAAGCATAAAATCACTTTCCATCATGAAATATGATGTTTAATGGTGAAAAACAATGAACACTGCTGATAAATATGTGAATTTATCAAATTTTTGAGGGTACGGATCCGTACCCTGGAAAAATTTTAGGGTACGGAATTTTACCCATTTTACCCTCTGGCGGAAACCCTGCAGAACTTCCATGCGATTATTATGCAATCCACTCCTGACACCATCACCCATCTTTGACACTGGTCACACACACACACACACACACACGTATTTGATGTCATAATTTGGGGATTTAACATTTTCTGAAATCACAGCCTGATCAGGGTATTTCCTGATTGTTCATGACACGGTACGTATTTCACATGACTTCATTCATGTCATTGGAATAGAATCATAAGTCCTAATTAGGCTAAACTCGTCATTTGTAACTAGCCCGTTGTCGTGTTGGTCACTCAGTGGAAAATGCCTCGCAATCATGGTGCTCATGTTATTTCTTGCAAAAATGGACTTCTGAATGTAAGTACATGTAATACCAACAGAGTTTATCTTAAATACGCCTAGCTTTACTGAGTAAATAGGGTACCTACTAAATATTTCACTTTTTGACCAATCATATGAATGAAGGACATTACTTCATGTTTGTACAGTGTATTTGATTGTTGCATAACGTATAAATACACCTTATCTGACGTGTCTGAACTCCTGAACTCATCTGAACTCCAGGGATCCCTGTGGTTCAGTAAACTGGTCAGGACAGGCTAATCCTAAGGCCTACCAGTCAGGCCTACTTGGCATTGTTATACTGTACGAGTGGGACATCAGACATCTACATTGAAGAATTCAATATCTGGCCTATCAGTATCATGCCATCTTTTCAAAAAGATTTTGACATGGAAGTTGAAAAACATCGGAAGGACAGTGAGAATCTTTTTATGACAATGCGAATCAGTGACCAAGAGAATGATACCATTCGACTGACGGATGCCTCCACTGTTGAACCTGAGGTAGGAAAATGTCATTGTTGAAAAGGACGGAATTTTTTGGCCAAATCTGATGTATGCCTTGTGTGATAATCTGTTTCAATGTTCTTTAAATGATTCTTTAATATATATTTATATTTGATTCGAATATGGTAAAACCATGGTAAAACTTATGGAAAATACCATAAAATACCACAATCCGTTTTAGCCTCTTGCGAACCACTAGGCTAAAAAAAATGAATTTCAGCATTTCTATCACCAAAAACAATATGCCCGAGGCCAAAATTT
Source organism: Notospermus geniculatus (assembly GCA_002633025.1). Taxonomy (NCBI): domain Eukaryota; kingdom Metazoa; phylum Nemertea; class Pilidiophora; order Heteronemertea; family Lineidae; genus Notospermus; species Notospermus geniculatus. The sequence goes on along the minus strand of NMRB01001114.1, from coordinate 88,529 downwards.
GGGATGGGGTAATTGCTTTTCTTTTCTACTGGGACACCAAGCTAAAAATTTCTTACAGCTACATTGTAGGCTAAAAGCCAAGGAAAATAAGTGAAATACTATACCATACAGTTTCCACCAGGCCATATTAGTATGGAGAATGCTCAGTAATGTGACATTTGAAGTGAAGAGACATAACTAGCCCAATACCAAATTGACCATCAGTAGTGAATATTATGCAATCAAATGTTCTTGGCCAATCATGTGCAGCAGATTGCATCATGTGATCATAGGATGTCACATCGTATCGGACACTCAATCATCGTATCGGATCCTAAAACCTTGTATCGGACAGCCCTCCTAGTTTCAGCCAATCAGAGCATCGGCCTGTTGTTATAGTTGCTAGGCAATTTGCATAATATAGCAAAGAGTGGATGGCAGGTCGTCCAATATGGATTTTTGTTGGATGAAGAAAAGTTATATCGGACTCGGCTTCGCCTCGTCCGATATAACTTTTCTTCATCCAACAAAAATCCATATTGGACTCCCTACCATCCACTATTTGTATATTAACCCATTGCATAATCAGACCTGATTTGGTTTTCTGGGCATGTTCATCGTTCTGTTAATGACCACATGATTTGGGTGTGGGAAATGTTCAATTTTTTGGATTGGATGGTTTGAGCTATTATTTCACATTCAGGTTGGATTCTGCACGAGGCCTGTAATCACTCCCCATGTGATCTACCAGTACCGGTACTTCATAATTATTGCAATTTCAAAACTTCACCATTATATTTTGATTATCCTTGAATTGGAACAGTTTGAATTGTAGTTTTTATGTTCAATTTACCGGTAAGCACATTATTTCCATTTGAATTGGTCATATTTTCGTTCAATTTAAGGACAGTTTTTCAAACCAATGATTTATTTGGCGCAGACTGAGCTTCATTATTTTGGGTGCGTCTGCTTTTCGTGAGGCTTCCAATGGACATGATGGAGGTGGAATCATTTTTGAAGGACCCTGAAAATTCTGTCACCATTGTACACTGTGGAAATTCAATAACATACAAATTCGTTTCTCCATGTGATGCACTGAGTGAAATTAAACTGACAAATGCAGCAAGTGTGGATGGTCAGGTAGGACTATAGAAAGAATGAGTTTTTTGTGTCGTTCTTCTTAATAAGTCCTCATAATCAAGTACAAAAGGTGAAAAAAGGTCACATGAAGGTTTAGGTTTCACATAATTTCAAAACACTGGGCCAACCATTTCTGCATTTTTTGAGGAACCTGAATTTTACCATTCTGCAGCTTCGGTTGAGCAGGCTTTTTTACTGACCGATGAGGCATGGCATGGCTGTATGTTGTTACGAAACAGGCCAGTATTTAGAAAATTAACCTATTTATTCTCACTCAGAGAGAGAATAGTGCAAGTAATGAAATGAGCAGGGTTGGGGTCTGTGGTGACCGAGTAATCGTACTTGTTGGTTACACTTTTGCTCAACAACTTTGAACCTATCCTATTTATGAGGGCTCACAGAAAGGGCCTATCTTCACGCCATGCTCAGACTTGTCAGGACAAATTTTTTGTAAAGTCTAGGTTGATTGAACTGAAAGGTGTGTTTTCTCGGGATTGGCTTCTGCCTGTCATTCATGTCATATTGTTTCTGTGAGATCTGTGACGATTGTGAGCCACATTCTGGACTTAAAGCAATGCCTCTGCAGGGTTATAGCAGTGATGTTCATAAACACTCACATGATATTAAGCCGGATACAAAAAATTGTCGGGATGTTGGTAAAAAACGTGAGGTGAGTTCGTGCCATGAGTAAAAAACATCATGAGAAGAGGGATTATGGCCTGGGCCTATGTGCATTCATATTTTTTTTTGTTTCACCCTTTACTATTGGCGGTCTCCGAAAATAGGCCTGATTCAGATTCCATTCCTTATCCTGACCTGTCTGACTGAATTCATTTATTTGAAATATCAGTGAATCTGTTGTGATGATTTGTAGTTTGTAAATATACATAGTCTGGATATGAGTATTATTTTTAATCACCCTGTTTAGAATAGATAGTCCCAATATGAAAAGAATTGTGAAAAAAAAATTTTCATTTCCATGCGGCCAAATTTTAAAAATGTGTTGGCTTATAGTGAAATCATAAATAGATCATAATCTATAAATTGCTGAAAAGTTTTTATTGGCATTTTAGACCTTTCCTTACATTTTGACCAAGAAAGCATACTGAAAGTGAACAAAAATATTTAAAAATTTCCTCAGGAGTACTTTATACCACGATAAAACCCTCAGTAGGGTTAAGCAAAGATTCTTAGGAGAATAGCCCGAGTGCCCAACTTTTTCACAGAGTTTCTTTGATATTCCGATCCTAGCTCTTGTTTATTGAACATACTCCGAAAAATTTGATGGCTTCGTTGTAATGGTTGTAAGTCAACCCAAACCATGCACAATTTTCCAGGAATTTTTTTGACTTTGTGGCTAATAACACTCATTTAGGATCATTGGTTGTCTCTGGAAGACTGCACACAGCTCTCTTTCAAGGACAAAGTTTTGACACAGATGACCCGAGTCCTTGAGTGGGCCAACCCGAATGGCATTGGGCCTGTTTCATGAAGTGACTTTACATGCTCAATATTCTCCACCGCGGTGGCCCACCTTACCTTGGCATGTTACCGCCCTACCTTAGAAGTAGCCACCCTACCTTGCAGTCCAATTTTGTAATGGTTGTCTATTGCACCCCTCCCCCCACCACCTTAAGTTGGTGACCACCCTATCTTAATTTGCAAGATAATGGGAAAACCTGGAATTTCAAGGGTACCGCCCTACCTTAAAGAAATCCTGCAGAGAACACTGCATGCTAATGGTACCTTTAACTTCAATGCATTTTCCATTTGGTTAAAGGTAGCATTAGCTTAAAGTCACTTTATGAAACAAGGCCAAGATGGGGATTTGGCCCCAAGATGTGGATTTGGCCTAGTGGTTAAGGCATGTTGCCCCTGTGAGAGTGCTGGCGATTGATGCCTAATGCGAGGGTCCGTGGGTTCAAGTCCAGTAGGAAGCTAGTCTTTCACTTTGGAAACCTGTTATTACAAAATATATTTCATGTTCTTTGAATTCAATCACATTGGACTAAAATTTGACTGTTCTGATAACCAATCATCAGTGGTCAAGTTCTCTTGGCCTACAAATTGTGGTACCTGGACTAGCTTTACACAGGGATGGAGACAGCATTCCAAATTAAACAGGGCATTAGGAAAAATAGTGTCCCCTGGAAATTTTTTAAAAAAATGTGCGGTTATGGTAGTGTAGTAGTACCGGTACATGTACAGGAAGTATGACGTACATGTGTAATTTGTGTATCCGAAATCATTCTAAAATTGGTACTTTGGTCAAATTGCAGAATCATTGACTTATCTGGTGCCTGACACCACAATTATCATATTATCCTATTGTTTACATAAACGCATTTTGGAAAACCGAAATTTTGATATAGGCCGATATATGGCAATCTGAATTTTTTTTAATTGTAATGCCCTCCTGTTGTGTTGATATGAAAATTATCATTGGCAGAAATTGCTGTGTTATGTAAAGTGAGTAAAATAATTTGACAGTCAGAGCATCCTGAGAATCTCGGGTTATTTGAGGTGGTCAAGGAAAACCCAGTGGATGTCGCATTTAAGGAAAAGGGGAGTAAGAAATAAAAGTGGAAAATAAGAAGTGGGAAATTTTTGAATTTTGCGGGAATTTTTCAATTTCTCAAATTGGGAGAACATTTTTTCCCATTTTGAGAAATTTTCTTTAAATTACATGATTTTTCGGGCAATATTTCTAAAATGGGAAAAAAATTTCTCCCAATTTCATTCTATTTGTGAAATTGAAAAATTCACGTAAATTGCCAAAATTTCCCACTTCTTATTTTCCACTTTTATTTTTTACTCCTTTGACTGGACTGTTGATGGCCTTATTGAACCCGCACATTTCAATAGCTGAAATGTACTATGTTACAGGCAAACAGTAGTAGAATAATGATTGTTGATTATTCAGTGACTTCCGATGGGTTTTCTTAGACCGCCACACATTTATGGTCATACCGTCCCATGACAAGAGAGGGGAGGGGAGGGGAGCGGTTGTGAGACCCTGGGTGTGAGGGTCCAGTCAGAGTGGTGTAAAGGAACAGTCCTCTCACCCATGTGGTTGCGGGTTCAATCCCCTTCACTCCTTCCAGAAAAAATTTCAAGAGGGGAGATGTCTTGATGACCTTATTTTCAGATGATAGCCTCTGGCAAGTCAGTCAGTGCACTTGGCACAAATCATTACATTTTATGTAAAAGTTTTAACGATCAATTATCCTGTTAGGTTTAACTAGTTCAGTTGAGTTGTAAATTGTGTAACTATCCTAAAAATATATACATGTATGGGCCAACTTTTTCATGGAGTTTGAAATTGAAAATACGCCAAGGCAGGTCACGAAAAATCTGGCAGTGAGTATCATTCACTTTAACGGGTGAGTCAATTAACTATGGTTCCATTCTCATATTTTTTCTACGCCTTCAAAAAATTTCATCTGCTGCCGCAAAAAAGGGATACTCATGGAAGGTTTTTGGGGTACGAGAAGAAAAACGATTGTGTAATTTGATTGGGTCAGCTGTGGTCACCTGACTATCTCATCTGGCACAATGCCTATGACAGGCCAGGTTTTCTTAGTTGTCAATTTCCACAGTAGTCGATCCAGTTTACATAGAAAACCGGAGTGAATACAACAAGATCTTGTGCATTTTTCCAATTTCCATGTTAATTGCAACTTCATCGTAAAAAATATGACTGCTCACCGTGAAAAGTTGCAGAGGCTTGACTACCAGATTACTGGCCACCACCACTCGGCTTTATTTGCTGTGCCTTTAGAGGTAAGACGGGTGAAGTAGGCCTAGCTCATTCAGGACTTCTTGCGGTAGAACGAGAGGAAACGATTTTGTTTTTGAACGTTTTTTTTCGCAAATGGGTGGCATTTAAATGGCAGACAGTTTGATTGAAGATTTGTAAATATTAGCTTTCTAATGGAATACGAATAAGTTGCTTGTCCATGAGGTATCTGAATGAAGTCCTCATGCATTTTGTTTGTCCAACCTGAGCCAGTCAATTTTGTCAATTTTAGCTTATCGACAAGGATTGTCCTTGTGGCTACCTGAGAGAATACAAGTTATACTGGCACTGCGTTTGTCCCCGTTCTAGGGAATAGACGAACCTATCTGTGGGAATACTCGTGTACCATGTTGGTCCCTTGGTATCGGAGGGAATACATGTACCTATTTGAGGGAATACATGTACCTATTTGGGGAATACATTTACATGTACCTATCTGAGGGAATACATGTACCCTGTTTGTTCAAGTTATCTGAGAGAAAACACCCTATCTGAGGGAATACCATATTTGTCCATTGGTATCTGAGGGAATACACGTACCAACAATATATGTACCACAGTTGTTCTATAGTTGCATACACCATGTTTATCCACATATGAATTTGGAAAAATAGCCAAATAAATCAGTGTAGATCTTTCAGATAATGTGAATACTTTCCATTCAAAAATACTTCAGAAAAAAAAATTCGCTCTGAATTTAAATGATTTCATCATTACATTCCCATTGGATTACAAAATAAACTGCTCAGAAATAAGTCATTGAAATGTTCATAATAATTATGTTTACTTTCAAAACAGCAATTGGGTTTTCAAACACATAATAGGTAACCTCAATCTGGATTCTGAGTTCTGATTTGATATGGTCAAGTCAGGCCTGTGCCAATTTCTGGAAGGATGTGTTCACTTTCTCTTTTTCCTGTTCCATCCATTTTGGTTCCGTTTTTGTTTTCGAGGCCAGTATGTGATGGGTTCATCGTTGTCCAGAGGGGAGGTTATTTATCGTAAGGCATTTGCCTCATTACCTTTTGAATTACTGGTAAGTGCAGCAATGGCGACAAGTTTGGGACTTCATGTAGGCCTACATGACCAGACTCAGAACACAGTTAGTTCTCTATCTTGCTTCAGCACAAGTGGGTCATATTTACATGTGTTCTCCAAATTCTAACCCTTCTCGCATTTTCTGCTTACAGACAACAGAAAAGAGGGAGCATCTCTACAAGATTCTGGTAATTGGGGAACTCGGTACGGGTAAAACAAGCATCATCAAAAGATATGTCCATCAGTTCTTTTCACAGCACTACAGAGCGACTGTATCCTTTTCACAACTCAGTTATTCTACCCTCATCAGACATTACCTACAGCAGTCTTTCAGTTCTGTCTTCACCAGACATGAACTACAGCAACCATTCTATTCTAGGGCCTACCGGTGCCCTCACCAGACGTGAACGACACCTGTCATTCGACACTCACCAGACCTGAACTACAGTAGTCATTCTACCCTCAGCAGACAAAATACAGCAGTCATTCTATCCCCACCAGTGCCGCACCAGACATGAACTACAGCACTCATTCTACTCTCACCAGACATGAACTACAGCAGTCCTAACCAGACGTGTGGCGCTTACCACACCTGCCCTACTAAAAAAATATCTCTTAGGGTGTGACAGGGTGTTCTTGGGTGCTCTAGGGTATTCTTGGGTGTTCTTGGGTAGACTGTTTCAAAATACCCATTGAGCAAAGGGTGTTCTAGGGTATCTTTAGGGTGTTCTAGGGTATCTCTGGAGTACCCGGACAACCCTACAGGTACCCTAGAACACCCTAAAGATACTCTAGAACACCCTTTACTCAATGGGTATTTTGAAACAGTCTACCCAAGAACACCCCAGAATACCCTTGAGCACCCAAGAACACCCTGTCACACCATACAGAGATTTTTTTAGTAGGGTGAACTACCGGTACAGTAGTCATTTTACCTTCTGCAGACATGAACTGCAGAAAATCATTCTAACCTCACCAGACATGAACTACAGTATTCATTCTACCCTCACCAGACATGAACTACAGCAATCATTCTACCCTCAGCAGACATGAACTGCAGAAGTCATTCTACCCTCACCAGACATGAACTAGCGCAGTCATCTGATAACCTGAAGAGTTGCCCAGAAGATTATGTACATGTACATTTGAAGATATGTATCTTCTTCAGAATGGATTTGAACTTCAAAACAATTTGTTATCCTTAACTTTGTCTAGATAGGAGTAGACTTTGCTCTAAAAGTTATCAACTGGGATGCAGACACAGTAATAAGATTGCAGTTATGGGATATAGCAGGTAAAGTCTTTTTTGGAGTTGATGCGTCATGATTGAAGAAAACTCGTCAACTTTTTTCTTCCCACGAATGGAAGTAAAGTACAATAAAGCCCCTCTATTAAGGAAACCTCTGGGATATGCAACAGATGAGACACGGTTTTTGCTCTGTTGCACAGTGAAGAGGATCCCAACGTAATGGATTTCTGTGCTTTGCCCACTTTGAATGTCTTACGGGTCTTATGTTCATAGTGCCACCTGTTGGGTCCTGGGTTCCCCATTGATTCACGCTTATTCTCAAAATTTCTTTTCCAGGGCAAGAACGGTTCGGCAACATGACAAGAGTTTATTACAAAGAAGCAGTTGGTGCTTTTATAGTTTTTGACGTAACGCGGGCGTCGACGTTCGAAGCGGTACAGAAATGGAAAAATGACTTAGACAATAAAGTACAACTCTCAGATGGAAGTCCTGTACCTTGTGTTTTATTAGCCAATAAGGTGAGAGTCTCTCAAATGTTCGTCTTTTGAGAAAGTCTAGCAGTGGTGGTTTGTCAGATCAGATGGGCTACAGCAGCAGATACCATACTCTGATGATTTCTCTTTGATATTGAGGAGCCTTGGTAGCCCAGCTGTATTACGTCCACTTAGCAAGCGACAGGTCCAGGGTTCGAATCCCAGGTCGTATGGGATTAATCATCCCTGGCTCCTCAGTCCATCACATTGGACAGTAAGCCATGGTGCCTTGTACCTTGTGCCTCTACAAGGGCAAGTGAAAGACCCATCCAAGTGAGGAGTAGCTTGAGATGGCCTCTTCCATACTAACCACTAGAGGGCCAAGCTATGGCTTCGGCCCTGACAGAAAAATCAAATACAAATTTCACCCCTTCTGGCCTTGACTACTATAAATGCACTGGGGTTGACATGACGTGTGTAACAATAAAAGGAAAACCAAGTTCAATTTCTACTCCATGACATTATTGAGCAGTTGACCTGGATATGTCACAGTTCAATTTGTTGATAACTTCCTGTTTTCAACCTACTCTAACGTGGAGGTTGAGAAGTGAGTCACAGTGTTCTGGCACTTAAAGCCACACTGCATTCAATTCAGGAGGTGCTGACGTTAGTGTAGTGTAAAATGTACTTGCTCTATTGGAATACATTAGAGCTCTGCCTGCAGATTTTTCAGTGTGTGCTTTGAAGCACGTATCAGGCATGCATTTTGGGACATTCTCAAGGCTATGAGACCTCTACCAGCATTCCCCAGATACTTTGAAACACCGTAAAATTCAGTACAGTTCAATACTAATAGAGGCCTTGCAAATGACGTCACAAGCCGCCATGCTGGGGGGCACACGCTGCAGAGGCGCAGCGAAATGAGCCAACGACGTTACGTCAAACAATGGCGTGGCACACTTCACGCAGGTCACGTCACGGTCAGCTCACACCTCTGCGCCCTGTGCCCTCCAGCATGGCCGCCAGGATGACGTCATTGCAAGGCGTCTATTGCATGATGGCACTGCAATGAAGGGTTTTGCGTACAATACAGACTTCATCTTTTTTCAGTGCGATCAAGCAAAGGAAGGCCTAGTCAACAATTCTATGCAGATGGACGATTATTGTCGAGAAAAAGGTTTTGTTTCATGGTTTGAAACATCAGCGAAGGAAAATATCAATATAGATGAGGCGGCTCGGTGCTTAGTGACACAAGTAAGTACCGGTACCTCACTTTGTGGATAGGCCTTAGGCCTAATTCTCCATTAACGCATTCAGTGCCCTACGAATGTGAGGACAATATGGGATACTTTACTGCCGTTAGAAGCCACCACTAGGTAGCGGTCCGAGAACGTCACGAAATATGATGTCACAGGGAAGAAGTGCAGGCCACAACGGCATCCATAATGACGAGGAGGCCATGGCGTATGTCTGTGATGCCAAATATTGTGACGTTCTAGGGCCGCTAACTAACAGACGGCAGTCTCCCATTGTCAATGCATAAAGATCTCTATGTAGACAAGTCAGGTTTGAGGAAAAAAATGTAGAGTCATTGCCTGACGATGCACATAGCAATTGTGTAAATTTTTACGTTGGGCCGGACTTTTGAAGGGGCTCTATTTTTGTGACAAAAAAATTGATGATTTGATTATAATTCCATTGTGTCTTGTCTTTCAGATTCTGGCGAATGACAAATTGTCTTCGGGTAGCGAAGATGAAAGAGATGCAAATATAATAGCCCTCAGCAATGGACCTAAACATCCTGTGAAAGAAAAAGGATCAGGATGCTGTTGATGAGGCAAATACAAACTGCCATTTGATTGGTTACCGTTCAAAGAGACCTGTTCTGATTTGCCTACAAAAGAAAAAGGACCAGGATGCTCATGATGAGGCAAATACAAGCTGCCATTTGATTGGTTACAATTCAAAGAGACTAGTTCTGATTCGTTCAGAATTCATGAAATGAAAGCCGATTGGTTGATAATGATTGACTGGCTTGACATTCCAGAGGAGGCCTAATGCCTGCAAAGAAATTAGGTCGTTAAAATCAATCGATTGGAGATGATTGGTCGAATAGTTTGGAAATGAAATCTGATTGGTGGTAATTTGGAGGAGATAAGAAGGAGTGATTGGTGGGATATCTATGGCTGCTGATTGGCCAGGAAGCCCTTGACTGGTCACTGCAGATTTAGCTCTGGGCCTAAGTGTTTTCGGTGTATTTCAGTGCCATGGTTCCTTGGAAATTAATCTTCTAAACTCATAGTGGACTTTAGAGTTAATTATGTCATTATTTTCAACATTCCGCATAAATCATCTGAAGATATTTTAATGTGGATTGGGTACAACCCAAAGTAATTCAACTAGAGCTTCCAGTTATATGTTTTGTGAATGTTTGTGGACTAATCAGGCCTGGTTTATACTCCGTTTCAGTTGACTGTCGTACTGTACGGCAAATGCTTTTGTTGTACGCACTGGTCCTCCGTCCAGCTAGTCAGTTATAGGAGGATACACACTTGCAGATCCAAAGGCATCCTGTTAGTGTTTATAGCTGTAGCTCCCCGATATGAAAGGCCACAAGTTACTGAGACTAGAGGGTCAGGTCAACATACAGCTGGGTATGGGTAGCGTCAACAGGAAGTAAACATATAAAATGGCTGTGGGGGGGGGGGGTATGTAAGTGATGTAAGGGGTGCAAGACCTAAGGACCATTGATTGCCTCAGAATGGTCCCCAGTTAGGGAACAATCCAATTGCTGTGTTCCTTAACCTATGCCCGTCAATAGGGCTTAGAACCCCTGATTACCCTGCTTATTTTGGGATGTGATCCCAACTATGGAAAGATGCAATTGCTCTGTTCATGCACACTTTTGCTCCTCAATAGAGGCTATGCACATGACGTCGTCAGTGAGGTGACGCCATGTTGGATGGAACGTTGTGACATGCTGACGCAGTGCATCTGACCACGTGCTCCGTCCATTTTCCATCCAACACGTGGCGTCATACCCATTGATGACGTCATTTGATGACGTCAGTGTATAGCCTCTATATGAATAAATTTCCAATCATATAGGCCTACATTGAATTTCAGGATGGTCTTCTTTTGAATTTAATTTACAATGAAATTTTTGTTATTTACTTATAGTTTGTGTCAGTGACCTGGCTCGAATGGGACCAGGAAATTGATGAGACTGATTGTCAACAATTTTTTAAAGATTTATATATTTATGTATATTTATTCACCAATCTTGTTTATTTCATACTTAATTGAAATCAAAAGATAATTTTGAAACAGGGCCGTATTTAGGGGGGGGGCGCAGGGGCAATTGTCCCCCAGAGCCAACAAAAAACGTGATTTTCATGTGGATTTTGGGCAAAAAAAGGCTTTTTCCCCCGGACCAAAAAGCTAAATACGGCCGTGTTGATAAGAAATTTGCGAATGCTCATGTACATGTTTAAATTTTCCCTCTCCTCTCACCACCAATTAAATTGGTTCCCAATCACCCCAGGACTGAACGCCGAGATCGGTAATGCCCACTGCACACTATCAGATTGGCCAAAAAGCAACAATGAAAACCGTCTGATTGGTTGAAAGACCTAATCATATAGGCCTACATTGAATTTCAGGATGGTCTTCTTTTGAATTTAATTTACAATGAAATTTTTGTTATCTACTTATAGTTTGTGTCAGTGACCTGGCTCGAATGGGACCAGGAAATTGATGGGAGTGATTTTCAACAATTTTTTAAAGATTTATATATTTATGTATATTTATTCACCAGTCTTGTTTATTTCATACTTAATTGAAATCAAAAGATAATTTTGAAACAGGGCCGTATTGAGGGGGGGGGCGCAGGGGGCAATTGTCACCCAGAGCCAACCCAAAAAATGTGATTTTCATGTGGATTTTGGGCGAAAAGGGCTTTTGCCTCCAGACCACAAAGCTAAATACGGCCCTGTTGATAAGAAATTTGCGAATGCTCATGTACATGTATAAATTTTCCCTCTCCTCGCCACCAATTAAATTGGTTCCCAATCACACAGGACTGAACGCCGAGATCGGTAATGCCCACTGCACACTATCAGATTGGCCAAAAAGCAACAATGAAAACCGTCTGATTGGTTGAAAGACCATTGATTGCCCTTTTGTTGAATCAGAGCAACCAATTGTGTTTTTCATTGGCTGCGTTTCAGCCAATCAAATGGTAATGGATAATAGGCGCTACATGTACCAATCTCAGTATTTGGTCCCATTGGTGAGATTGGGAACCTGAATCTACATGTACCCACCAAGGTGAACCCCGGGTAGTTTTTTTTAATCATTCCAAAAGGGAATCAGTGACCATTAAGATAACATTATTTACAGAGTAGGACAACTTTTGGTGCTGGTTATTCTGCAGTACATGTAGGCCTACTTATCTATTGTTTTTTTTGTATGTTAAGTACGTACATGTAGGAAAGCCTGTGGAAATTTACCCACTTCAGTGCCAACTCCCGCAACACTTGGCCACAACGTAATGACATACCGGTACCGGTTTAGAGGGTTGCGGCACTCGACATCAATGTCAAAATACGGCCGGCACAGAAGCGCAAATTTTTTTGTATATTCTGATAAATTGTAATTTAAATTCCGAGTCTACTGTGGAATGTAGGTGCCTACTGATTGCAATATTGATGATGATCAAATTTACAGGATGTACATAATTTCAATAAAATTATTTAATGGTAAAGTGAACTTTGTGTGGACTCATTTTGTCATGCTCAATTCAAAGTCCATGTGATATATTTGTCCAATACCTGGAAATTCTCATATTTCCTGTCATGCAATGCAAAGAATGTGTTAGCCAAACGTGAATATTTTCTTGTGCGGTCTCTACAGGGCGTTTCAAAAAAAAGTTGTCATCTCTAAAATATCTCCTAGAACCCAAACCAGTGAATATTTTTGGCTCAGATTTGGTATGTAGATAGGTCAGGATGTATGGAGGTGCTGGAGAAATTTTGGTTCCGACCACTTTATGCGCGGATGAATGAGAGGCCTCGGACTGAGCAGGTGAAAAATGCAAAAAAAACAAAGATCAGAAAGCAATGAAACGTTTGTTTCATTTGCTGCGTACAGAATTTGCCAGGCATGCCAGGATTACTGGAATCTACCTTCCACATGGCCACCATTATCCCTTCAGACTTCCCTTCGGCCCAATCGTTGAAATGTCCTCAGTGCATTCACATCATCATGGTTCTTTTATTGTTTGGAGGACACCTGCATTTCGGACCCTTTTACTTTTGGGGTCACTGTTCCGTCATAACAAGACACCATCATACAAACATTACATAAACATTATCAGTATGTCTACACATAACAGCTTACAAAATCTGAGCCAGAAATATTCATGCGTTTGGGTTCTAGGAGATATTTTAGAGA
>NMRB01001114.1:36528-75095 GCA_002633025.1 Notospermus geniculatus | reverse complement strand
TGTATAGTCCGACTCAACCTAGAGGTAACATGAAAGGAATTTGAGTTATGCGAGTTATGGGAAATGTGACATGAACTGTGGTTTCTTAATAGACCCAAATAATCCAAGTGAAGAGGGTCTCTAATAGCCATTGAATGCAGAGTGTTCTAAACCACAAGGCCTTGCATTTCACTTGTGGTCAATGAATGGTCTATTTCGCATTCCAAACATTCCTTTCATGTTACCTCTAGGTTGAGTCAGACTATAATATGCTAAAATATGGAAGTTTGTAATTTTGAAATCAAAGGCAGCAACGCCACTAAAATATGGAAGTTTGTAATTTTGAAACGCCACAGCAGTTGTGCAAATTGCAATTAGTAGAAAATCAAATCCCAATGTGGTACTAGAATTGCTTAAAGATGGCCGTTTCAAATTTCTATTCGGACACCTCGACTGGCATGACCAGTTGGCTTCAAATCACTTTGATACTTTTTGAACACCTAATTGAATCAACAAAATGCGGAATTTAACCAAATTGATCAAAGGAACGATGTTCCCCGAAATCAACGGAATCTTATTTCAAGATGGCAGCTCCGGTGGCCATATTGTAAATCCAAATGCGGCAATTTTGAACAGAACCTTCGTCTAGTCACCCCCCAACATACATACAAAAAATCAATTTGATCGGACCAACAGTTTTATTTTAAATGATCTGAAATGGAAAGTTAATGGATGTATGACGACGGACTTAACAGGTGAACAACAGGTAAACAGGACAACATAATGCCCCACTTCCATTGAAGCGGGGGTATAACAAAATAAAGATGGAAAACCAACCAGATCTTTCACAACACAACGAAATATTTTATTTCACTTTACAAGTTTAAATGAAGATAAAGTACAGTACAAATTTGTGAGGAGGCCGTGGCCACAACAGAATTCGACAGAAACAGATTCTATAAAGTTTTTCATAAATTCTACTGTGGAATGTAGGTGCCTACTGATTGCAATATTGATGATGATCAAATTTACAGGATGTACATAATTTCAATAAAATTATTTAATGGTGAAGTGAACTTTGTGTGGACTCATTATGTCATGCTCAAGTCAAAGTCCATGTGATATATTTGTCCAATGCCTGGAAATTCTCATATTTCCTGTCATGCAATGCAAAGATCGTGTTAGCCAAACATGAATATTTTCTTGTGCGGTCTCTAGTATCCACCACGGATTTAAAGAGAATTGTTCAAGGTAGAAAAAATGCCACCAAGAATACATTGTAATTTCGTGACCCACAAAATTAACAATTGCCATTTAGAACCCGGTCAACTTCAAAGTGTAGGCTCACATGTATTGGTAGTGGCACCTGAAGATGTAATATGCTAAAATATGGAAGTTTGTAATTTTGAAATCAAAGGCAGCAACGCCGCTAAAATATGGAAGTTTGTAATTTTGAAATCAAAGGCAGCAACGCCACAGCAGTTGTGCAAATTGCAATAAGTAGAAAATCAAATCCCAATGTGGTACTAGAATTGCTTCAAGATGGCCGTTTCAAATTTCTATTCGGACACCTCGACTGGCATGACCAGTTGGCTTCAAATCACTTTGATACTTTTTGAACACCTAATTGAATCAACAAATGCGGAATTTAATCAAATTGATCAAAGGAACGATGTTCCCTGAAATCAACGGAATCTTATTTCAAGATGGCAGCTCTGGTGGCCATATTGTAAATCCAAATGCGGCCTTTTTTGAACAGAACCTTCATCTAGTCACCCCCAACATACATACAAAAAATCAATTTGATCGGACCAACAGTTTTATTTTAAATGATCTGAAATGGAAAGTTAATGGATGTATGACGACGGACTTAACAGGTGAACAACAGGTAAACAGGACAACATAATGCCCCACTTCCATTGAAGCGAGTGTATAACAAAATAGAGATAGCAAACCAACCAGTTCTTTCACAACACAACGAAATATTTTATTTCACTTTATAAGTTTAAATGAAGATAAAGTGCAGTACAAATTTGTGAGGAGGCCGTGGCCACAACAGAATTCGACAGAAACAGATTCTATAAAGTTTTTCATAAAGTTCGTCCACAAAATCTTTGCCTGTTTTGTGCTGTTGCAAGGACGACCTGACATCAGCATAACCTGACTGCAAGCAATACCGGTCGTCATCCCATAAAAGAGACAAACTTACCTTGGTTGAGAAATTTAACCATTTGTTTTTTTCCAACTCGCGTTCCTCTTCCATCTGTTTTTGTCGTAACGCTTTCTTCTGATTTTTCTTGCGTTTATACTCTCGCTGGGCAGCCTGGATGTCTTTCCTGAAATCCATTAAAATATTCGCATTATTCACCGTCAAGATGGTGAATTTTTTGGTGATGACATCATCTGCACAAGCTTTATAGGACATTCTACATGGGTACTGTAATAAAGTCCGGCAACATCTAACTACGACCCTATGGAATGCGGAAGTTAGGAAACTGATAGTAGGATTTTCTGTGGACTTTTAATCACAACGGGATCTTGAATAACCGGTGCACAGCGCAAACAATCGGGGAACGACCACAAATGGTCGACACGGACAGGCATGGTTAAAAACCGCAAAGCTCTGCCACATGACTTCCGCATTCCATTTGGGTCGTAGTTAGATGTGGCCAGACTTCATCAAACATACTTTTTCATTTTTGCTGGTCTGTTGTCAGTCTCACCCTCTGCCGGCCGCTTTTGACTACCCGCCATCGGTTGAAGAAACGCCAACTGAAAAAGATAAAACAGCACGTGTGCACCTGATGACATTCTGTGAATGACTATATAAAGAAACCCCACTTTTTGACTGCTTGTTCATGTGTTTTTATGAATGAGCAGCAGCTGCAGTGAAGGAAAAACAACACACGTTTCATTCAGTGCATCACAGACACCCAGACATGTGCTTCATCTCAACCCACATGTTCGTTTGCAGCCTGCCTATTCCAATTCCGATTGTAGGACTGTGGAGTTTCTAGTCAAAGACACGCCATGCACAATACAACACTGGCTTCTGTCCAGTGTGGATGTCCTTTTTGGACAACCTAGGAAGGGAGACGTATTCTATTATAGTATATCGGCCCAGCTCTGATACTTACCGATGGACAAGTTTGGCAGGGGTTGTTTGGAGAATTTTTGAGCTTGGGACTGGAGGAAAGCAAATAAATGGCTCATTTCTGTTCATATTGACCTCTATAATCAGGACACCTCTCAATTAAGGACACCAACTGCCAGTCGAGTCCTGAAGCAAAAGTGCGCTTTCACTGTTCTATATGTATGACGAACAGACACAGAGAGAAGAATTGTGAAACACGAGTACAGGGCACTGAAATGGCAACAAGACTTTCCCAATTTGCTACAAGTCTAGTCCTGATCATCATTTGACAAGTCATAATGTCAGTTTCAGTTTCCAATACCCAAGAAAGATAATGCCTTTATTTGCTCTCCCCAGTCCCATCCAAATATAAATGAATTACATTTAAAAAACAATATTTCGTTAGTAAAATTGCACCCCAATCGTACCCTTCTTGTCCGAGCGTTGTCAACCTCCTAACACAACAGGCCGCATACCGTGATCAGTAGCCTGCAAAATAGACCTGAGAAGATATTAACCCATTCTTTATGATACTTCCATCATGAATTCTAGCAGCCTGTCCACATTTAGGTAATGTGTCATATCTTGTGTATCTACGACATTTTCACAGCTTTGACTACCAGGAAATGGGTTCTTTTTTCTAGCCAGTAAATATGACTGGATTTCAATTTCAGAAGATCCATATGATCGGAGCATGATGCGCAAACACAAGCTCTGCAAAATATTTGACACCCATAATTGTAACCCGATCTAGCAAAATTAGGCGCACGTCGCATGATGGAATGTCAAGGTTCATTGCAACTGAAGTATTTGCCACTCACCTGTGTGACCTCCGTGGTTTCAAAATCAACATAAGTAACTGTACATGTCCCATCTTCTAAAATTTCATCGAGCACTGCCTCATACATCCTAGAGAAAAGGGAAGAAGAAGAACAATATTCATAAGTTCCCCAAAGTAAATTTTCGAAGTTCAAAGCTCATGAGCCTCTGGCTGTCTGGCCACCAAGAATTTGACCCCGTTTGTCTAAAATCTCATCAGTTTCATGGTGCTTTCATTTAGACACTGCAGTATTTTTTCTCAAAAAGCAAGAAATTTCCTCACCCGCCATCTTCTGAATAATAAGCCATACACTTGTCCCCGACGTTCCATTTTGGAGCTGTCGTCTCGGTCGCACTGGTTCCCTCTGCGGTCCAGTCATTACCCTCTCTACTTGATGATGCTTCACTGCTGCCTCCACTTTGCTGGTTAACCAGTTCTTTAGTCAATTCAAGTACCTCCTGCAATGAGTTGAGGACAAGACATTTACAGATTGTGTATTCATTGATAGCTAGGCCTAAATAAACTGTCTTCTCATGGCTGCTCTCCAACACGTCAGGGTTTATTTTGTACAGACCCGACCGTGATGACCGTACGTAGACGTACGCCTAGGCCTAGTCTTACCGGTACACTTCTTAGTCTCTTACCTGGAGGTCAGTTTTAAGTTTCAACAATTCTTCATTGTCTGGGTCTGTAGTTAGTGCTGCTTCCACCTACAATGAAGGAAAAAAGAGCATTTTCATGATTGAACCGAGTTTTCTCAAGTGCGAGCGAGTCGCTCACTTCCTTCGGCCAGCCAGAGCATCGGCTCGAGGAAGCCTGCCTCCTCCGCAACTTAGGCCTAGGGTAGGCCTCCCTCGAGCTTCCAATTCCATGTAGGCTATAGGCCTACTGTAGCCTAGGCCTAGCTGTATAGGCCTAGGCCTATAGCCACAGTGCAGTGCAGTGCAGTGCACAGGTGCATCCATCCATCCATCATGTCCATTCACGCGCAATGTCAGTGCATTAGGCCTAGGCCTATCATGCCTCGAGGCCTATTGCCCCGCATTGGTACAGTGCATCGCGCAGTGCATTTTTGCATTCAGCACATTCATAAAATTTATCACGTGACTTTTTCACTACAAAATCGCTCGTCATCGAATTAAAAACTGTTCATATGCAAAGTAGACATCTTCAACTACATTTCTCGAGTACCGTTTTCAAAATCGGATAAACGGATTAGCTGTAATTACCTGTTGGAGCTGGGAAGTGTAGGCCGCGAGCTCGTCTGCCATTTTGTTTTTCGTCTTCTTTACAGTTCGTCGAGTTGTGCTTAGATGGCAGCACCATACGGCGTGATGGCAATAGTGAGGTTTAGATTGCCTGTCACTAACGCAAAGTTAACGCTAGTGACGTCACAGCCTGTTGATCGCCGGCGGTCCATAATTCCGTCATTATTAGCGTTAGTCTTAGATTCTCAACTTTCAAAATACATCATTACCAGCCGCACAGTCATAGCCTTGTCAGTGGAAATCCTGACCCTTGGGGGCATCTCCTCTAAATCATGAAACGGCTACATCGCCTGGCTACGTACTAGAGGGCGTGGCGGTGACACTTGGGAGTCAAGATGACAATGCACTTGTTAGGAATTTGCGCCTGAATCTAAAATGGTGAAGAATCAGTGATATCCTAAGAAGAAACAGGCCAATTAAAAAAGCAATTGTGGTTCTCGCCAACTAGGCTACGTGAGATAATTCAGATGTGACTCAGTGATCGCCGCCTGCATTTCGGGGAAACCCATCGATCGTGATTTTTTTGCACTAGACGTTCTAGTTCATCATATCAGCAATTATAGAGTCAGAGTAAATTATGTTCATGTAGGCCGTCAAACAGTAGTGTTAACGACCACTTAGTTTTTCGCGCCTTTGCCTAGCAACGCCATACATCGTCAGCAGAAACGATGGCAAAAATACGCCCACCTAATGCTGCATCCGAAGCATCGATCGGAAGCTGAATACCAACTGGTATTCCACCATCACTTCGCTGTAATCGATTGGTGACGCGGCTGAAGGTCGTTGCGCGCCGCCAGAGGACAACATCATTCTGAGGACACTAACGAATTTCGCGGTGGCAGCTGTCAAAAAGTCTCGGATTGGATGAAAATGGACGGGTGGGTAATCGCCAAGCCTAATTGGTCGTTTCCGTGATGGTTTAGAGACCGGTCCAGTCGTTTAATTGCGGTTTTCAGGCCAAACGACGGCGGGTGTCGTCTCAGATTCGATGAGGCTCAGAGTTGGCCTTCGGCCGCATAGCCTAACGACTCATCTTTGGTAATTGATCATTTTTCGTTAAGATCACTGAGGTGAATATGTCAAAGATTCAAATGAACTGACTGTCGTCCCACAAAGTCATATAGGCCCATGTTATACACCCGGTGTGAAGGGAATGGTAGTCCTCGGAATGCATGTCCGAGTTACAATAATACTGAGTCAATGCTAAGGTTATAATTGAACGGTCTTGCCTTCTTTAGCCATTATCCTGATCCCTCCTTCAACAATAAAATCGGACTCAGATTGGCCAGGGACTTAGGTTCCTGTCACACCTTTATATATATTTAATGCGCTATACTCACAGAAAGAGCCGACTAAGCGCGCTTTACAAAATAGGGGCGTACCTGTTTTTTTTACTTGGGCTCTCTGGGGGTGCAAAACTGCACCGGTCTGGGGTCATTTAATCCCAACCGAGCTAGCTACACCCTGAAGGTAATATCTGCCAATAAGAATAGTCTAAAGAGGTAACGTCCCCAGGGTTCTGTCGCGCGGGACATGTATAGGGCCTACCTCCGTATGACAGTGCCCGCTTTTTGTTTGCCAGACACTCACAAAACGGGGAGACACCCAGTGCCTCCTCCCCATTCCGTCAATCGTTTTCGCCAACTAGGCTACGTGAGATAATTCAGATGTGACTCAGTGATCGCCGCCTGCATTTCGGGGAAACCCATCGATCGTGATTTTTTTGCACTTGACGTTCTAGTTCATCATATCAGCAATTATAGAGTCAGAGTAAATTATGTTCATGTAGGCCGTCAAACAGCAGTGTTAACGACCACTTAGTTTTTCGCGCCTTTGCCTAGCAACGCCATACATCGTCAGCAGAAACGATGGCAAAAATACGCCCACCTACGAAATGCTGCAACCGAAGCATCGATCGGAAGCTGAATACCAACTGGTATTCCACCATCAC
Source organism: Notospermus geniculatus (assembly GCA_002633025.1). NCBI lineage: Eukaryota > Metazoa > Nemertea > Pilidiophora > Heteronemertea > Lineidae > Notospermus > Notospermus geniculatus. The sequence goes on along the minus strand of NMRB01001114.1, from coordinate 67,944 downwards.
TTCGCTGAAATCGATTGGTGACGCGGCTGAAGGTCGTTGCGCGCCGCCAGAGGACAACATCTGAGGACACCAACGAATTTCGCGGTGGCAGCTGTCAAAAAGTCTCGGATTGGATGAAAATGGACGGGTGGGTAATCGCCAAGCTTAATTGGTCGTTTCCGTGATGGTTTAGAGCTAGGTCCAGTCGTTTAATTGCGGTTTTCAGGCCAAACGACGGCGGGTGTCGTCTCAGATTCGATGAGGCTCAGAGTAGGCCTTCGGCCGCATAGTAGCCTAACGACTCATTGGTAATTTTGATCATTTTTCGTTAAGATCACTGAGGTGAATATGTCAAAGATTCAAATGGACTGACTGTCGTCCTACAAAGTCATATAGGCCCATGTTACACCCGGTGTGAAGGGAATGGTAGTCCTCGGAATGCATGTCCGAGTTACAATAATACTGAGTCAATGCTAAGGTTATAATTGAACGGTCTTGCTTTCTTTAGCCATTATCCCGATCCCTCCTTCAACAATAAAATCGGACTCAGATTGGCCAGGGACTTAGGTTCCTGTCACACCTTATATATTTAATGCGCTATACTCACAGAAAGAGCCGACTAAGCACGCTTACAAAATAGGGGGCGTACCTGTTTTTTTTACTTGGGCTCTCTGGGGGTGCAAAACTGCACCGGTCTGGGGTCATTTAATCCCAACCGAGCTAGCTACACCCTGAAGGTAATATCTGCCAATAAGCATAGTCTAAAGAGGTACATGTAACGTACCCAGGGTTCTGTCGCGCGGGACATGTATAGGGCCTACCTCCGTATGACAGTGCCCGCTTTTTGTTGCCAGACACTCACAAAACTGCTGGGAGACACCCAGTGCCTCCCCATTCCGTCAATCGTTGTGGATGGCAAGCTGACCGGGAAGGATGTGGGCGAAACGAGGGCACCACAGAGATACGGAATGACGAATTTGAAGGAGATTGTGAGCCAAGATAAATGAGCTGCGACGGGTTGAAAAGAACACAAAAGTAGACCAGCCTGCATCAAGTGACAAGTTGACGAAGTCCACTTGTGCATAACTCATAGAAGTTCAAAAATACAAATTTCTAAGGGAATTCCAAAGAAATTTACAATAATTGTAAATAATTATTTACAATAATTGATGACATCTGACATCTCATTAATTATTAATGAGATGTCATCATGCATACACGAGGGTTGTGTAGGGTGGTTATGGGAAAGGGCGTGGTGTTGGTAAATGAGCCGCTCACTTCTCGGTCATTTCTTACGCCCTTTCCATTCAAAATCAAAGTCAGAAACTGATGGTTGTGCGAACAGTTGATGGAGAATGCGCAATGTTTCTTCAAGCTCTGAATGATTCGTGCGAAATCACTGCTGATGAGTAAAGAATGATGTAACAGGTGCCAAACATACATGGAGTGCGACCTCACCCAATATTATAAAGTACAACAAGAAATAGATATTGTACAAGGTTGTCTCTTTTAGAATAGATGAAATATAATTAGACTCTACAAATCAATCTCTACGTAACTATGAATAATATACATCGTACATGCATTGCTTTTCGACTAGGCCTACATTAGGCGCTTATACCGATAGTTTTAGGCAATAATGTACAGTCATGTATCGGTACACGCGTAACTTGCTTGAAATAGACGAGTGATGATATCACCTAGCGGTGTTTCGTGGTACTAATCACGTTTTGTTGTTATGTCACTGTGATAATGTGAATTTAAAACAGAGTTAGCAATTACTATTTATTTGCTATTTTCTGTAATTCATTTGCGGCGCAAATACTTGACCAATCTAGTCGGTCTCGTTCCCTTGTGCCAAAACCCTCCTCCATTGTCCTCCAAGGTGTCGTTGGGTTGGTAGGTTTCAGTTGCTAAAGTGGTGGGAGGCCAGGATGAAGTTTGCCGACAAGCTGTTTGTCCGAAATGGTAAGGCACGGGACGAAGTCCACTTCAAGGCACTTGCTTCAGTCACCGCACATCCTTGTTGATGTTGATCTCTCCAAGATCTTTTTCTATCTCTCCAAAAAAGGCGTGGACTTCCAAAAGGCTGAGATAAGCGCCATCCGAAGTTCTTCATTGACATGATTGACTCAGGTCGGATGTCCGTCACCGTTTCAACTTTCCAGAATCGTTCCCCTTGATCGCGAGTTTGTCTTAGACCAGATTGAACCTGTAAAATATTTGACTGACAATTAGAAATATTAATTTCCAACGAGGCGACCAAACTTCCGTCACAACCCGGGAATTCCCGTGGTCTATCGTTCGGACTTTCACTAAGTCATTTGGCTATCATGCCCATAAACCCCTTTTTCACGGAGTTTGTTCTATCCGGTATAAGGCCAAACTACTTTTTAGGCCTACTGACCTACGCCACCGCTTCAACGGAAGCGACTTCAATTTTCAAGCTTGAAGACTGAAATCCGGCCAAGGTTCAAACTTGAAGACGCTGTGGAGAAGATTCCGCGCATCGTTGTCCGGCGCACACCTGGCGTCAGCAACCATTCATTTGCTCGGTGGCGAACAGATCGCATTGCGATATCGCCTGGTGTGCCGATGGTGATCAGTGGATGCACGTCTGATGGCCAGAGTGGTCCACCGTTGTGCATTGGTCCGGGTCGAATTGGAGCTGGTTGCGCACTTCCATCGTTCTTGGGGAGAATTACTGGAGGATGTAGATTGGTTCCCGTCTTTGCCGCTCCACTACCGCGGCGCTACTGCCCGTTACGGCTGCTGATGTTGAAAGCCGACTTTGGGTGTGGCCTTCTTGTGGATGAAAAATATGAAATATGAAAAACATTTACAGAAATTTGGGGCTTAACGCTTTAGTGGAAATTCTAGAGAGCTTATTAAATCGTAGGGAAGTTCTTGAACATCAGGGTCGTATTTAGCTTTTTAGATGGGGGGGGGGGGGGNGGGGGGGGGGGCAACTGCCCCCTCCGCTAAATACGGCCCTGATCACAATATTGTGACCCAGTCTGGGAAAACCAGGCACCATAGTCTCCAGCATGTGACAAGGCCCTTGACTGCTCTGTTAGGTCATCAACCCATTGCTGAAGAATAGCCTCTCTTTGTTACTGTAACGGCTAAATTGATTTCAGCCTTTATTGGGGTAACCATTGCTGTAACCATTAACCATTTCCTCTTGGAAGACTTGTGCGTGGTTTTCTCAGATCAGGGCCGATATTCATAAAACTACTTAAGTCTAGGCCTAAGTGTGATACTCCTGTCCTTTGTTGAAAACAAAAGATAAGTCTCACACTTTGACTTAAGTATGTTTATGAATATGGACCCAGGTCACTTGAACATGTTTCCTACCCTAGGAGGAATAAGATTCATTTTTTTATGATAATATCTATTAACAATTTTCAAGTTAGGCCCCTTATATTTACCGGTACACTTTATTACAAATTCCTGTGCCTATTGATTACAGCTCCAATATACAGTGCATTTGAAATTTGCTCACTCGACGTGAGTGCAAAATGGATGCCTGCAAAATTTACAATAACCATATGATAAATGCCTGATCTATCTGATATAGTAATGATACGACTGGTCCTCTAGAGATAATCATTGATATAGTAGGACCTGAAAGTGGGATAAGAGTCAGAACAACACAACCCCATGGCATGCATGGTCCAATGAAGTGGTACAGGTGTAACATCTCTGGTTATATCCCAAGTACAAGTGTACCCCTACAATGAAATGAGGTGATAACGCATAACTTGACAATATGGGAAATACAGTGCTTGACATATACTACTCAAAAAAAGTTAAGGACAACTTGTAATTTTGTGTACAACTTTTTCATGTCACAGTTTTTACAGCTGAAAATGATATGATATAATTGTCCTGAATTACCTCAAACACACTGTGATGAATTACCAATGTGGTAAATTTCAGTTGTTGCATAACGTGTTCTGAAGCAATGCCTGAAACAGAATCATGATTTGTGAGAAGAGTGGTCCTTAACTTTTTTTGAGTAGTGTATATTTAAAGTGGTTCTCACAGGCATTGGAATATAATTATCATGCCATGTATTGTTAAACCATCAAAGGATTCTCCAAAACTCTGTGACCGCTCCAGCGATGAAAATTACCTCTGAAGGACTGTGTCAATCTTTTTTCAAACAATTCCCAAACTCAGGGGGACACTGAGCAATTGAAATCCTGACGGATGTTACACCGGTACGTGAAAATCGGGAGTATACATGTGTTTATACATAACCTTCATTGGTGGCACCAGTCATCAGAAAATGGTTGTTTGGGAACCAGTCTAAGTAACAATCACAAGACAAAGCACAACTTATGTAGTTAACACGACATTAAAACAATGGAAGAACGCATGCTGCCCTCTGGTAATGGCTTGAGGAAATACAAAGTAGGCCTACAATGATGACCAATGAGCATATTCAGGGGTAGGCATCTTGTCAGTGGTAACCACCATGTCAGTGGTAGGCACCATCTCATTGGTAACCACCTTGTCAGTGGTAACCACCTTGTCAGTGGTACCACCATGTCAGTGGTAACCACCATGTCAGTGGTAACCAGCTTGTCAGTGGTAACCACCTTGTCAGTGGTAACCACCATGTCAGTGGTAACCAGCTTGTCAGTGGTAACCACCTTGTCAATGGTAACCACCATGTCAGTGGTAACCATCATGTCAGTGTGGCTCTTCAATGGCCTCGGTGAACCCGCACATTTCAATAACTGAAATGTACTAAGTAACAGGTAAACAGTAGCAGATCAATGCACAGGCAATTTGACAGCCCTTGTTGATCATTTAGCGACATCTGACAGGTTTGCCTAGACCGCTTCACAAATACTACTATATGTAACAACTCATTGCCAATCTTTTCAAAAGCTGAATCGATGCAAATGTAATTTTGGAAGCTTTAAAATGCACAAACCATAAACCGTCAACTTTGCCCAACATATACCGGTACTTTCCCTGTAGACTTGTCTCTTGAATATATTCAAAATAACTCTTACATTTTCCTGATCACAGACAAATATACAAATATAATCTCTCATAAACAATAACTATTTCGTGGAATTTTCAAGCAGAGATTAACGGATAACTTTTAATTCAGGGTCATGACCTGAACGACAGGAATGCTCATTGCCTTTGCTTACACATCCCTCCCTAATTTCGTAGCCAGACAACCTCCATTTAACACAACATTTCTATTCAGCACAAACAGAATTTTACCTTTTTCCAAAAATAGATCCTCTCTTATCTATTTTTGCTTGTTCTTTTCTCCAAATTATCATTTGACCCTGCACACAGTTGCATTGAAAATTGCTTTTCAGGAAAATTTCGTTGATGTTGAAACCACAAAATTAAGCCTGTTTACACACAGTCAAATTTTTGATCAAATTTTCTTTGATCAAATTATGTTGATTATTTTTTGAAGCCATAAGTCCTGAATTGGGATACTCAGAAATCCTGATCAAAAATTTGAGCACTGATAACCAGCGACACGCCGGGAGCACATGGTAAATTTGGAACAGGCTTTACCCCATTGTATTGGCAAGTTTCTATTTGGCACAGCACTCCTCTGAAAAGTTTGGTCAAAAATAAAATCTGACAGTTCTCCAAAAAGAAAGTGCCACAAATTCTGTGGCATACCTGCTCAGGTTGATGAAAGTGAGACCAACCAACAATGCATCCCCCAGGAATGATTTTGAAGAGGTTGAGGGCTACTCTGTGGGCCAATATGGCTTGCTCTGACCAAGGTAATCATTCACTAACCACAACATGGACTGCCAAAATATTGGTACTGTCATGTGGGGCAGTGGAAATATCTAGCGCCTGCCACCTCTGAAATCCTCGGTTCAATGCCTGGTCCTGTGACAGCGAGGGTGACTTTTTTGGTAGTATAGGTTTCCTCCGGTGGTCCGGTTTCCTCCTGTGGTCCGATTTCCTCCTGTGGTCCGGTTTCCTCTGGTGGTTCGGTTTCCTCCTGAGGTCCGGTTTCCTCTGGTGGTCGGGTTTCCTCTGGTGGTCCGGTTTCCTCCTGAGGTCCGGTTTCCTCTGGTGGTCCGGTTGTCTGGTTTCCTCTGGTGGTCCGGTTTCCCCGTGGTCTGGTTTCCTCTGGTGGTCCGGTTTCCACTGGTGGTCCGGTGGTCTGGTTTCCTCCTACATTTTTAACACTACATACAAAATTGCCCAATATTTTCTGAAGTGTCAATAATGACTCAACTCAGTCATGACAAATCACCTTGACTCTAGGAGTAGGCCGAGCACAAAATATTTTTTTGCACAGTTGTAACCTAATTAGAGAATGCACCACAACCGCGCTCTGCCCCTGCAAGTTATAAAATTTTATATACAAAATATCCAATCTTGAGCAGCGATCAATTTTTCCGACCAGATGAGTTACGACTGCATGGCATTGAGGGGGTCATCAAAAATACTTGGAGCACTTTCGTCAAAGATATCTTTCGTTGTTCCTTTTTTCTTCGGAGTGGATTTCTTGGTTTTGGCCTTCGTGGTCGGAGATGAGGTCTTGGGCGTGGCAAAGATATCACCTGGAAAAGACGAGAGGAAATTGTCAGCCAATTTAACCATTTTGCTACGGAAACTTGCACCATTATGACATTATAATGATGGAGCCTCGGTGGTCTAGTGGCTGGGGTCTCTGGCTAGCAGTCAAGAGATCTCAGGTTTGATTCCCAGAGTCAGCATCAGACTCTGCTCAGGTCTCTTATGCCTACCTTGCCCCACTCCACCAGGTGTATGAATGGGTATCAGTCACAATGATCAGGGGTTACGCGCTGAATGAGTAGCCCCTCTGAGTTCTACTCAAAGAGGTAGAGGAAAGACACAGCGAATTTCAAATCAAGTCAGACCCCGGCATTTCCCCGCAACATCCCATAAACACCTACCAGCATCCCCTGGAAACAGACTCTTGGATGCAGCATCTGTTTTCTTCTTTTTCTTTTCTCTCGGTTTGGATGCTGGCAGTGATGCAAAGATATCCGTATCATCTTTGAAAAGGTCTTCATCCTTGGTCTTCTCCTTCTTCAGCTTGGTGACCTTTTTGGAGGGAGTGGCAAACAGGTCATCATCATCCTAAAAAAAAGAGTTAAGGAACTTCATCACTTTCAATACCAAGACCAATTTCTTTAAAGATTTTGAAAGACAAATTTTTTCAAAATCTTGGAAGGCACCTAGAACCCGTCACATATGTATTCATTGGAAAGCTCTCAATGAGCCCTTTCCAATGAGTACCTACATGACAGGGCTTCTGTAAGATTTCAAGAATTTTGCTACGAATCTGGGCTTAATTCATAGGCTGCGATTACACAGAGCTACACCCTATAAATACGCTGATTAACACAGTCGCAAACCCTTTGTGAAGCCATGGCTAACCCACGTGTCTGAGTAACATGTAGTTCTATGTTACAGCAGCCTCAGGCATTCAATTCATCGTTTTTCTAACCTCAAATACATCTTTTTTCTCTTCCTTCTTTGCTGTTGATGATGGTTTTGTCTTTGAAGCAAATATATCCTCTACATCATCGTCCTTGGCTTTGGCAGCGGGGAGTGACTCTAAAAAATGGATTACGGGCAAATCAGATCATGATTGACCTTCAAGTTGGACAAAAGTGACTTGAAATGACCCTCAGATTGGACAAAAGTGACTTGAAATGAGCATCTGATTGGACAAAAGTGACTTGAAATGCCCCTCAGATTAGCAGAAGTGACTTGAAATGCCCCCAGATTGAAAACATGCAAAATTCGGACCAGAAACCACAGCAATTTTTTACCTTTTTTCTTATTTACACTTGAGTCTGCAAAAATATCATCATCATCCACCACCACCTTGGACTTCGACTTCGCCGTCGACTTTGGTGCAAAGATATCATCATCATCTGTAGCAGGACTTTTGAATAAATCTGTCTGCGGTTTATCAACTTTCTCGTTGTCTGATTTGGCACTACTGAATATATCACTTGAGTCTGATTTCCCACTCGATTTTGGAGCAAATAAATCTAAGTCGCTAGGCACTTTATTTTTCTTTGGTCCGGTAGAAAATATGTCATCGTCATCAACGGTAGACGATTTTGCACCAAACATATCCCCAGAATTATTTTTCTGCGGTACTGATTTTTTCCCCGAGCTAAATATATCATCACCATCCGCAGAATCTAACGGAGGACTTTTCTCCTTTGGTTTTTCTGCCAAAGTCTTGGAATCTGCTTTTGTAGATGACGAGTCCGCACCAAATGAAAACAAAGGATCTGATTGGCCAGTTTTTGCGTCATGAAATAAGTCGTCATTCCCGAATAAGTCCCGACTCTCCCTGGTCACGGGCGGAGCTTTCTCCTCCGGTGGTGATGATATATCTGGCAATCTTGGCTCCGGAACGACAGAACTCGCTGACGGCACCCCTGTGGAGCTTGTCAACGAATCAAAGTCATCAGCTGGTCCGTTTTGTGGTCCGTTCGTAGCACCTGTTGCGTGACCTCGCGCCCGAGTTGGCAAGCGTCGCTTTTGTTGTATTTTTGCTCGTCCCTGGAAAAGGAGGCCGAAGTTAGGACCAAACATCTCCGCTGCAGCAACATTTCAAAGAAATAATGGGTGGTATCAAAAATTCATAAGCGACCAAAGATGTAAATTTTTTGCTGGGAAATTAGGTTTCCTCCTACATACAGGACTCAGTCATCAGTAGAATTGGCAATGAAGGGGAAAGGCCAAGAAGCCTACCTTTGTTACACAATGGAGAGTATTTTTTGTAGCAGGTTCATCAAAACTGACGGCCGATTCTTCCGGTGTTTTGACAGGAGGCGCGGCCCCGGGGAGGAGAGCCCAGGGGTTGATATTCAGCCCCCCTGGCAACTGAACCTTTATTTTCGAAGGGCTCACTGCCATTGGTTGATTGTCGGTGCCGTTCACGAGTTGTGGCTTCTCTTCAACTTGTGGCGATGGTTTGGGTGGGGAACCCTCATTAGTGCCCCCAACCAATGGGTCTGGAACTAAATTAACAGGACAGTTAACATGAAGGGAAATTCCGAGAGCAAATTTCTGTACATTTCACTTCAACAAATCGCAGGATTAAACAATTATTTCAGATGCCTAAAATATTGGTATTTCAGCAGTCTAGAGTTCTGAAACAGTAGAATGTCGTACGAAACATGGGTGCAGACCCACGTGAGGTTATTCTGAAATAACAAAATTCCGGTATTTCAGATGACTGGTATGTCAATATTAAAGCCTCACTGTATTGAATTCAGAAAGTGCTTACGTCCTCCGACGTTAGTGTAGTGTAAAATGTACTATATTCTATCTGAATACATTGGAGCTCTGCCTGCAGTTTTTCCATTGTGTGCTGAAAACTAGGTCTTGATTCTTTAAAGTACGTATCAGGCAAGCATTTTGGGGACCATCACGAGGCTATGAGACTTCTACCTGCACAGTCCTAACACTTTGAAAATGTCGTAAAATTCAATACTGTGAGGCTTTAACCTTTAAAAAAAGAAATTAACTCACCTGCTACAGGTTTTTTCGGCCCACCTATCGGTGCCTCTTCTTTTGGACTCGGAGTCAGTTTACTGGCACCAAACGGATCCAAGCCACCAAACATGGAAACACCACCCACTGGCTTCCTTGTTTTGGTTTGTGGAGGAGCAGGCTGAAGGAAACAATGTTGCATGTTGTGTGTATCTTGACATGTATCAAGACTTATGATCACTTTTCTTCGACAACACAGAGCGAGTTTGTAATACTTGTCAGGGAAGATAGTCGTGTGTGTCACATTATCAGATGTAAAGTCCAAAACAGAGGGCCATATGCATGTACACATGTACAGCTCTTCATGCAAACTTCACGACAATATCAAACATAGAAATTGACTTCCCGTAATGACGAAACAATGGAGCTGTTAAAAGGACCTTGTCAAAAGTTCACACTAAAAGGAAGGACATGAAGTGCATATATTTACTGTGTAGACAGTTGTCCATTTTACATCGCTTCTAATCAAACCTAAATTCTGCGAGCAGCGTTTAAAACATCTTCGGGACTTTATGCTTATAATTAAAGCTGAAGCCCTGTTTGTACACGGTAGTAAGTATGTTGGAACACAATGTGGCATAAACGGGTGAATAAGACTTTTTGTCGGACCTATCTAAAGGGAAATGAGTGGAAATAACAGAGGTGGTCTAATAATTTTTTCCAGAGCTGTATACACACTTGACAGATTGTGGATTGAGGTCAAGATGGTCATGTGTCACATTATTATCAAATATAACAGTCCGAGCTTTTGATGTGATAACTTAAGAGGTTTGGAATTCATAAACGCAAAACGGAACTCCTAGATCATGCGCACACAAGGCAAGGTTAACTGATCATCCACGAATTTTTTTAGGCCTTCCTTTTGGGAGGTGGCTGTGTTGTCAAGCTAGGCCTAGAGTGCAAACATTGAATCCAGAATCTTTATCCCTCTGAATTCCAACCATGCTGAATCCCAATCCTACTTGATCCTGCCCCTGCCAAATCCTAATCCTACTGAGTCCTGACCCCAAACCACATCCGACCCCAGCAGCTGAATCCTGACCCTGCTGAATTCATCATGATTCGACAAAATCCTAACCCCGCTGATTTTTACCCTGCCAAATCCCAACCCCACTGAACTGACAAGAACCTTACCTTGGCAGGAGCTGCCAACACGTCCGTTGAGGAATCATCCTCGGTCACACCACCTAGTGGCAGATTCTTGTCCACTACAACTGGCTGGAATTAACCGAAATGAAAGAATTGGCGACTTCCAACCGAAGACATTACATACATGTACTTCCTACTGTCTAAAATCTGACTGGTATGAGGCACTCGCAGCAAAGACACACAAGGGCCATGACGCGAAGATGATGATGATGATGATGATGATGATGATGATGATGATGATGAAAACACCCTCAATTCTGCACCACTTCATTTTCAATTTGACATTCCTGAGGACAACACAGGTATTCATGCTATCGCAGAAGACTGACCCGGGAAACTACATTTTTATCACCTTTTTGACTGGCTGAGGTTTCTTCACGGGCGGTGAGAAGAGGTCATCGCCGCCATCATCATCACCTCCAAATAAATCTGTGCTGGACTTCACCGTTGCCCCCTTGACTTTTACTGCGGGTGCTGGCTTTGGTTCTTCTTTCGGGAATGACACAACTTTGGGCTGAGAAAAACAATAACTCATTTAGAAACATGGTCAGTACACATAGACAACATCTTACAATGTAACAACCTTATAATGAGCACTGATGGCAGGTCTGCGCAAAATTCCATTAACGTTGTAATTTTCATAAAATTTTCAGAAAATATTCGATATCAATGTCATGACAGGGTGTCTACAGCCTGTGGAGCACCAAATTTAAGACCTTTTTAAGACCAAATATCGGCAAAATTTAAGACACATTTTCTTCTACACCTCCCCCCCGGTTTATAGATACCCGACTGGGTTTCTACCAGAAAAAACGTGATAGGGATCAATGTGGCTGGGAAAGGCAGATGTCTAGGCGAAGGGGGGGTCTGGGGGCCCTCCCCCAGGAAAATTTGGATTTTAGAAGTCTTGAGATGTGATTTCCCGGCATTTCAGAGCCAAAATTAAGACCTTTTTAAGACCTTCTTACAAAAATTGCCAAATTTAAGACTTTTTAAGGCCTTAAAAATGGAAGTTCCAAATTTAAGACTTTTTAAGATTTTTTAAGACTTGTAGACACCCTGCATGAGGACACCTCTCTATTAAGGACACCTAAGTTCAGCCACATTAGTCATTACGTTTATTTTGACCTTTGTAATCAGGACACCTCTCAATTTAGGACAGCATCTGCCGGTCCCAAATAGAGAGGTTCCACTGTGATTTGTAATTCTCACCTCTGGGCTGAGGGGGCTGTTAGCACCAAACAAATCAACCGTTGGCGTTTCTTCAGGTGCTGCTGGCGACGACGCGAACAAAACATCCTCATCTTCGAATAAACTTTTACTCTTTGTTCTCTTCCGATTGTCCTGAAATGAATGATAGCATAGTAAATCATCTTCCTGTGGATGCCTCAGTGTGGAGGGCCTCTTTATGTGGTCACCTCAACATGAAGGGTCTCTTCAAATGGGCATCTGAAGAAGGAGGGCCTCTTCATAAGGGCACCTCAGCTCAGAGGACCTCCTCATATGGTCACCTCATATTAAGGAGGGAAAATTCACCCACAGCCACACTGACCTCTTGTGGTTTTGGTTTCACTGGAGCGGGTGCACTAAACAAATCGCCACCATCGCCTTCATCATCATCGAATAACGACAGAGGCGCATTTTTCACAGGTGTAACAGGCTTTGCCGGCTTTGGTGCAGGTTCTGGAGTGGGGACAGGTTTCTGAAATGATAATCAGCTTTTGATGAAAACAGAGCTATAGAAAATGTGAAATAATGTGACTTCTAAAATGTCACAATGACAATCTGTATACTTGTAAAATATCACAATGACAATCTGTATACTTGTAAAATATCACAATGACATTTTATGACAATGTGCTATTAAAATATCACTAATTACCTCTATTTTTGGTCGATTGAACAAACAGTCTGGGTCAGGCCATGCAGGCGTAATCTGTCACAAAAAAATTCACTTCAATACCTCCTCGAGAAACGTCAACAGAAATATCTGTAACTCTTATCAACATACATGTACTTTGTTACGATGGCACAACCATGCCCCCTCGCCCCCCCCAAAGCGTATCCGCGTACATCATTGGCCCACTATTCACCCTTTCGACGGACCCTGCGCGCCATCTTGGTTTCTACGAAGATTTTGTGCGCGCGCACTTATCTGGTAGGCAAACCAAGGCATATGATTGGTCGGGAGATACGGATTTGCCCACCAGATGTAACTGCGCAGGTGCGGTTTGCAAACAATCCAAGATGGCGGGGACAGTTGAAACGATGGGGATAGAAATTGTAGTCTATATATCTAATATTGACAAGTTCTCATCTCGTCAAACATTTATTTTCTTCAGAGTCAAAAGCCCAAGTAAAGACAAACTCACAGTTTGCATCTGTGGAGGTGGGAACGGCGCCCATATCCTGGCGGGGCTGGCCGCATCGCGTCCAGGAGTGGAGGCCCGCGTCCTAACTTTGTACGCCGACGAGGCCGACAGATGGACAGCGGCCATGGCTGGCGGTAAATTCACCGTCGAAATCAAGGGAGGAGGCCTAGACGGGGAGGACATTGATGTTCAAGTTGACCCGTTCGTCGTTTCCAAGGACCCGAAGATAGTTGTCCCGGGGGCGCATATCATTGTGTTCGTGGTCCCCGCGTTCGCTCATGAGCAGTATTTCGAGGCGATCGCGCCGTTCGTTGGTCCATTGAGTATGATCATCGGCCTCCCCGGCGCCAATGGATTCGAATTCCAACTTCGGGGGATTCTGAAGGAGAAGGCGAGCCTGTGCACGGTGATGGTGTTCGAGTCTCTTCCCTGGGCGTGTAGGATAAAGGAATTTGGAAAGACCGTGGAACTCCTGGCGACGAAGGAGAGCATGGACGGTGCGATTCATCGCCCAAACCCGGGGGCCTACCGCCATAACCACCTTGCGTCATTTCAGTATATGCTTGGCGAGCACCCCCACCTAAAACTCAAAGGACATCTTCTCGGTATCACCCTCATGTCGCCGAATTCCATCGTTCATCCAATCATAATGTACGGAGAATGGTCTGATTGGGACGGCAAGCCCCGAGAGGTGGCGCCACTGTTCTACTGTGGCATCTCCCATGAAACTGGAGAACTCATGTCAAACTGCAGCCAAGAGGTCTTGAACACGAGTAAAAAGATTATGGACCTCGTCCCTGGGGTAGACTTGACGAGTGTTAAGCACATCTATGACTGGTTCTTGATTATCTATGGGCCCGAGATGGCTGATACGTCGACCCTCGCGATGGCCCTCAGGACAAACAAAGGATATGATGGACTGACACACCCATGCATCAAGACAGGCAAGTAGCTTTACTGAAGGTGCCACTTCGTTCATGTAAGAGGGTTTTCTCCAGGGTTGACAGAAGGGGGCGTAGCGCGACGGAGGTGGTGAGCACCGAAAGCGCGAAGCCCAAATGGGGTGTCTGCCCCCCCCCCGAAAAAATTGACAATTTAAGTGCTTTTAGATGCATTTTCCTGGCATCTGAGAGCAAAATACTCGAATTTTTAAGTGACTGAGTTTTTCTTGCTAAAAATATCACTGCTCTGCCAAAAATCCGACCCTGTTCTCGCAAAGTCAAAGTTGGCTCTGTGGCAACTCAGCCGTAGAAAATTATGGTCTTTATATACGGACGAGAAACCAACAGGCCTTGAGCCAACTCCCGAGAAAAACCTCACGTGGAGGAACAACTTAACCTTCGTCATGTCCATCACGCTGGCGTAATTCCCAGACGTGATTGGCCCGATTCATACGCGTCACTCTTTCCTGGCTGGTGATTGGCAAATCAGCTGAGCAAGCCCGCAGAGGCACAATTGAGTACTGCTCATTGGATAATAAAGGTAGGGTGTATATATATTAGTGAGTTTAAGAAACCATACGTTAACGCTAACGCTAACGCTAATTACGTCAAAATGACGTCACTCCCCGAAGAAATACATGTACAACAGATTCATTCGATGTGACGTCAAAATGATGTCAATAATGTTAGCGTTAGCGTTAACGTATGGTTTCTTAAACTCACTATTATGACTGTGTGACTCAATGAAAACGGTGAATGTCATATTCTTTGCAGATGATGGAAAGTTTTTACCAAATTTCAAACACCGGTATATGACAGAAGACATTTCCTTCGGATTGGCTGTCGTCAAAGGAATTGCAGACATCGTCGGCGTCGACACGCCCTCTATCGACAAAGTATTGTACTGGGCCCAAGGCATACTGGACAAGGAGTATGTTGTGGATGGCAAGCTGACCGGGAAGGATGTGGGCGAAACGAGGGCACCACAGAGATACGGAATGACGAATTTGAAGGAGATTGTGAGCCAAGACAATTGAGCTGCGACGGGTTGAAAAGAACACAAAAATAGACCAGCCTGCATCAAGTGACAAGTTGACGAAGTCCACTTGTGCATAACTCATAGAAGTTCAAAAATACAAATTTCTAAGGGAATTCCAAAGAAATTTACAATAATTGTAAATAATTATTTACACTGAATAATTGATGACATCTCATTAATTATTAAACGGCGGGAAAGTTACCTGTCACAAAATTACTGGGATGGCTTTTTATCCATCCAGGCCTCATTCGGACCACTTTTGGAGAAAAAAAACTTTCTTGCTTAATGAGATGTCATCATGCATACACAGGGTTGGGTAGGGTGGTTATGGGAAAGGGCGTGGTGTTGGTAAATGAGCCGCTCACTTCTCGGTCATTTCTTACGCCCTTTCCATTCAAAATCGAAGTCAGAAACTGATCGTTGTGCGAACAGTTGATGGAGAATGCGCAATGTTCATTCTTCAAGCTCTGTTGGTGCCAAATCACTGCTGATGAGTAAAGAATGATGTAACAGGTGCCAAACATACATGGAGTGCGACCTCACCCAATATTATAAAGTACAACAAGAAATAGATATTGTACAACAAGGTTGTCTCTTTTAGATAGATGAAATATAATTAGACTCTACAAATCAATCTCTACGTAACTATGAATATACATCGTACATATGTATGTACATGCATTGCTTTTCGACTAGGCCTACATTAGGCGCTTACCGATAGTTTTAGGCAATAATGTACAGTCATGTATCGGTACACGCGTAACCAGCGCGTAACTTGCTTGAAATAGACGAGTGATGATATCACCTAGCGGTGTTTCGTGGCAATCGCGTTTTGTCGTTGTTATGTCACTGTGATAATGTGAAATAAAACAGAGTTAGCAATTACTATTCATTTGCTATTTTCTGTAATTCATTTGTGGCGCAAACACTTGACCAATCTCAAGACATTCTTCCGATCTTCATCAAATCCTTTTAGTTGGTCTCGTTCCCTTGTGCCAAAACGCTCTCCTCCAACTTGAGGGTGTCGTTGGGTTGGTGGGTTTCAGTTGCTGAAGTTGTGGTGGGAGGCCAGGGCGAAGTTTGCCGACAGGCTGTTTGTCCGAAATGGTAAGGCACGGGACGAAGTCCACTTCAAGACACTTGTTCAGTGACGCACGTCCTTGTTGATGTTGATCTCTCCAAGATCTTTTTCTATCTCTCCAACAAAAAAGGCGCGAACTTCCAAAAGGCTGAGATAAGCGCCATCCGAAGATACACACAACTTCTCCAGACTCAGGTGGGTCCGTCATTCCAACTCAGTTCACATATCCCTCCCCTTGGTAGCGAGTTTGACTTAGACCAGATTGAACCTGTGAAAGGATTAACTGACAATTAGAAATATGAATTTCCAACGAGACGACCAACCTTCCACACAAACCGGAACGGAATTCCCGCGGTCTAGACTTTTACTGAGTCAGTTGGCTATCGTCGTGGCCAATTCGAAACCCCATAACCCTTTTTTCACCGAGTTTGTTCTGCGGTTCGAGGCCAATTCGCTTACCCGGTAGCCTACTTTTTAGGCCGATGCCACCGCTTCAACAGAAGCGACTTCAATCCAGCTCGAAGACTGAAGACTGAATGAGCCTTCTGGGACTTCGTAATGACGAACATCGCTGGCGAGAAGATTCCGCGCATCGCTGTCCGCCGCACATCTGGCGTCAACAGCCGATTTTGCTCGCTGGTGATCAGATCGCTTGCGATATCGCCTGGTGTGCCGATGGATGATCAGTGGATGCACGCCTGGTGGCCAGAGTGGTCCACCGTTGTGCATTGGTCCGGGTCTCGAATTTGGTTCCACACTTTCATGGTTCTTGGGAAGAATTATTGGAGGATGTAGATTCAGTGGTTCCAATCTTTGCCGCTCCACTGTCCGTTACTGCTGCTGATGTTGAGAGAGCAGACTTGTGGTTTTGGGTGTGGTCTTCTTGTGGATGAAAAATATGAAATGTGAACAACATTTACAGAAATTTGGGGCTTTGTCAAACGCTTTAGTGGAAATTCTAGAGAGCTTATTAAATTGCAGGGAAGTCCTTGAATCACCAGGGCCTTTGTTGGGGTAACCATCGCTGTAACCATTAACCAATTTCTCCTGGGAGACTTGTGCCTGGTTTTCCCAGATCAGGGGCCTGTTTCATAAAGTGACTTTAGGCAAATGGTACCATTCATTTCAATACATTTTCCATTTGGTTAAAAGAGAGGGCAAGCACAAAAATCGACACACGATATGATGATATATATAAAGTCAATTTCCAGAAAATTTGCGAATTTTCGACCCCACTCGGGGTCTTCTTCAGGCTGGAACTTTACAATCTGAAACTCTAGAACAGACTGTCTGTTCTAGAGTTTCAGATTGTAAAGTTCCAGCCTGAAGAAGACCCCAGTTGGGGTCGAAAATTCGCAAATTTTCTGGAAATTGACTTTATATATATCATCATTCCATTTGGTTAGAGGTACCATTATCTTAAAGTCACTTTATGAAACAGGCCCCAGAGGTCACTAGAATATGTTTCCAACCGCAGGAGGAATAAGATTCATTCTTTTATGATAATATTAACAATTTTCATGTTAGGCCCCTATATTTACACTTTATTACAAATTCCTGTGCCTATTGTCGATTACAGCTCCAATATACAGTGCATTTGAAATTTGCTCACTCGACATGAGTGCAAAATGAAGATGCCTGCAAAATTTACAATAACCATATGATAAATGCCTGATCTATCTGATATAGTAATGATACGACTGGTCCTCTAGAGATAATCATTGATATAGTAGGACCTGAAAGTGGGATAAGAGTCAGAACAACACAACCCCATGGCATGCATGGTCCAATGAAGTGGTACAGGTGTAACATCTCTGGTTATATCCCAAGTACAAGTGTACCCCTACAATGAAATGATGTGATAACGCATAACTTGACAATATGGGAAATACAGTGCTTGACATATACTACTCAAAAAAAGTTAAGGACAACTTGTAATTTTGTGTACAACTTTTTCATGTCACAGTTTTTACAGCTGAAAATGATATGATATAATTGTCCTGAATTACCTCAAACACACTGTGATGAATTACCAATGTGGTAAATTTCAGTTGTTGCATAACGTGTTCTGAAGCAATGCCTGAAACAGAATCATGATTTGTGAGAAGAGTGGTCCTTAACTTTTTTTGAGTAGTGTATATTTAAAGTGGTTCTCACAGGCATTGGAATATAATTATCATGCCATGTATTGTTAAACCATCAAAGGATTCTCCAAAACTCTGTGACCGCTCCAGCGATGAAAATTACCTCTGAAGGACTGTGTCAATCTTTTTTCAAACAATTCCCAAACTCAGGGGGACACTGAGCAATTGAAATCCTGACGGATGTTACACCGGTACGTGAAAATCGGGAGTATACATGTGTTTATACATAACCTTCATTGGTGGCACCAGTCATCAGAAAATGGTTGTTTGGGAACCAGTCTAAGTAACAATCACAAGACAAAGCACAACTTATGTAGTTAACACGACATTAAAACAATGGAAGAACGCATGCTGCCCTCTGGTAATGGCTTGAGGAAATACAAAGTAGGCCTACAATGATGACCAATGAGCATATTCAGGGGTAGGCATCTTGTCAGTGGTAACCACCATGTCAGTGGTAGGCACCATCTCATTGGTAACCACCTTGTCAGTGGTAACCACCTTGTCAGTGGTACCACCATGTCAGTGGTAACCACCATGTCAGTGGTAACCAGCTTGTCAGTGGTAACCACCTTGTCAGTGGTAACCACCATGTCAGTGGTAACCAGCTTGTCAGTGGTAACCACCATGTCAGTGGTAACCAGCTTGTCAGTGGTAACCACCTTGTCAATGGTAACCACCATGTCAGTGGTAACCATCATGTCAGTGTGGCTCTTCAATGGCCTCGGTGAACCCGCACATTTCAATAACTGAAATGTACTAAGTAACAGGTAAACAGTAGCAGATCAATGCACAGGCAATTTGACAGCCCTTGTTGATCATTTAGCGACATCTGACAGGTTTGCCTAGACCGCTTCACAAATACTACTATATGTAACAACTCATTGCCAATCTTTTCAAAAGCTGAATCGATGCAAATGTAATTTTGGAAGCTTTAAAATGCACAAACCATAAACCGTCAACTTTGCCCAACATATACCGGTACTTTCCCTGTAGACTTGTCTCTTGAATATATTCAAAATAACTCTTACATTTTCCTGATCACAGACAAATATACAAATATAATCTCTCATAAACAATAACTATTTCGTGGAATTTTCAAGCAGAGATTAACGGATAACTTTTAATTCAGGGTCATGACCTGAACGACAGGAATGCTCATTGCCTTTGCTTACACATCCCTCCCTAATTTCGTAGCCAGACAACCTCCATTTAACACAACATTTCTATTCAGCACAAATAGAATTTTACCTTTTTCCAAAAATAGATCCTCTCTTATCTATTTTTGCTTGTTCTTTTCTCCAAATTATCATTTGACCCTGCACACAGTTGCATTGAAAATTGCTTTTCAGGAAAATTTCGTTGATGTTGAAACCACAAAATTAAGCCTGTTTACACACAGTCAAATTTTTGATCAAATTTTCTTTGATCAAATTATGTTGATTATTTTTTGAAGCCATAAGTCCTGAATTGGGATACTCAGAAATCCTGATCAAAAATTTGAGCACTGATAACCAGCGACACGCCGGGAGCACATGGTAAATTTGGAACAGGCTTTACCCCATTGTATTGGCAAGTTTCTATTTGGCACAGCACTCCTCTGAAAAGTTTGGTCAAAAATAAAATCTGACAGTTCTCCAAAAAGAAAGTGCCACAAATTCTGTGGCATACCTGCTCAGGTTGATGAAAGTGAGACCAACCAACAATGCATCCCCCAGGAATGATTTTGAAGAGGTTGAGGGCTACTCTGTGGGCCAATATGGCTTGCTCTGACCAAGGTAATGATTCACTAACCACAACATGGACTGCCAAAATATTGGTACATTGTACTGTCATGTGGTGCAGTGGAAACATCTAGCGCCTGCCACCTCTGAAATCCTCGGTTCAATGCCTGGTCATGTGATAGCGAGGGTGACTTTTTTGGTAGTATAGGTTTCCTCCGGTGGTCCAGTTTCCTCCTGTGGTCCGGTTTCCTCTGGTGGTCCGGTTTCCTCCTGTGGTCCGGTTTCCTCTGGTGGTCCGGTTTCCTCCTGAGGTCTGGTTTCCTCCGGTGGTCCGGTTTCCTCTGGTGGTCCGGTTTCCCCCTGTGGTCTGGTTTCCTCTGGTGGTCCGGTTTCCACTGGTGGTCCAGTGGTCTGGTTTCCTCCTACATTTTTAACACTACATACAAAATCGTCCAATATTTTCCGAAGTGTCAATAATGACTCAACTCAGTCATGACAAATCACCTTGACTCTAGGAGTAGGCCGAGCACAAAATATTTTTTCGCACAGTTGTAACCTAATTGGAGAATGCACCACAACCGCGCTCTGCCCCTGCAAACTATAAAATTTTATATACAAAATATCCAATCTTGAGCAGCGATCAATTTTTTCGACCAGATCAGTTACGACTGCATGGCATTGAGGGGGTCATCAAAAATACTTGGAGCATTTTCGTCAAAGATATCTTTCGTTGTTCCTTTCTTCTTCGGAGTGGATTTCTTGGTTTTGGCCTTCGTGGTCGGAGATGAGGTCTTGGGCGTGGCAAAGATATCACCTGGAAAAGACGAGAGGAAATTGTCAGCCAATTTAACCATTTTGCTACGGAAACTTGCAGCATTATGACATCATAATGATGGAGCCTCGGTGGTCTAGTCACTAGTGGCTGGGGTCTCTGGCTAGCAGTCAAGAGATCTCAGGTTTGATTCCCAGAGTCAGCATCAGACTCTGCTCAGGTCTCTTTGCCTACCTTGCCCCACTCCACCAGGTGTATGAATGGGTACTGGTCAGAATGATCAGGGGTTAGTTACGTGCTGAATGAGCAGCCCCTCTGAGTTCTACTCAAAGAGGTAGAGGAAAGACACAGCGAATTTCAAATCAAGTCAGACCCCGGCATTTCCCCCCAACATCCCATAAACACCTACCAGCATCCCCTGGAAACAAACTCTTGGATGCAGCATCTGTTTTCTTCTTTTTCTTTTCTCTCGGTTTGGATGCTGGCAGTGATGCAAAGATATCCGTATCATCTTTGAAAAGGTCTTCATCCTTGGTCTTCTCCTTCTTCAGCTTTGTGACCTTTTTGGAGGGAGTGGCAAACAGGTCATCATCGTCCTAAAAAAAAGAGTTAAGGAACTTCATCACTTTCAATACCAAGACCAATTTCTTTAAAGATTTTGAAAGACAAATTTTTTCAAAATCTTGGAAGGCACCTAGAACCCATCGCATATGGTATTCATTGGAAAGCTCTCAACGAGCCCTTACCAATGAGTACCTACATGACAGGGCTTCTGTAAGATTTCAAGCATTTTGCTACGAATCTGGGCTTCATTCATAGGCTGCGATTACACAGAGCTACACCCTATAAATACACGCTGATTAACACGGTCGCAAACCCTTTGTGAAGCCATGGCTAACCCACGTGTCTGAGTAACATGTAGTTCTATGTTACAGCAGCCTCAGGCATTCAATTCATCGTTTTTCTAACCTCAAATACATCTTTTTTCTCTTCCTTCTTTGCTGTTGATGATGGTTTTGTCTTTGAAGCAAATATATCCTCTACATCATCGTCCTTGGCTTTGGCAGCGGGGAGTGACTCTAAAAAATGGATTACGGGCAAATCAGATCATGATTGACCTTCAAGTTGGACAAAAGTGACTTGAAATGACCCTCAGATTGGACAAAAGTGACTTGAAATGAGCATCTGATTGGACAAAAGTGACTTGAAATGCCCCTCAGATTGGCAGAAGTGACTTGAAATGCCCCCAGATTGAAAACATGCAAAATTCGGACCAGAAACCACAGCAATTTTTTACCTTTTTTCTTATTTACACTTGAGTCTGCAAAAATATCATCATCATCCACCACCACCTTGGACTTCGACTTCGCCGTCGACTTTGGTGCAAAGATATCATCATCATCTGTAGCAGGACTTTTGAATAAATCTGTCTGCGGTTTATCAACTTTCTCGTTGTCTGATTTGGCACTACTGAATATATCACTTGAGTCTGATTTCCCACTCGATTTTGGAGCAAATAAATCTAAGTCGCTAGGCACTTTATTTTTCTTTGGTCCGGTAGAAAATATGTCATCGTCATCAACGGTAGACGATTTTGCACCAAACATATCCCCAGAATTATTTTTCTGCGGTACTGATTTTTTCCCCGAGCTAAATATATCATCACCATCCGCAGAATCTAACGGAGGACTTTTCTCCTTTGGTTTTTCTGCCAAAGTCTTGGAATCTGCTTTTGTAGATGATGAGTCCGCACCAAATGAAAACAAAGGATCTGATTGGCCAGTTTTTGCGTCATGAAATAAGTCGTCATTCCCGAATAAGTCCCGACTCTCCCTGGTCACGGGCAGAGCTTTCTCCTCCGGTGGTGATGATATATCTGGCAATCTTGGCTCCGGAACGACAGAACTCGCTGACGGCACCCCTGTGGAGCTTGTCAACGAATCAAAGTCATCAGCTGGTCCGTTTTGGGGTCCGTTCGTAGCACCTGTTGCGTGACCTCGCGCCCGAGTTGGCAAGCGTCGCTTTTGTTGTATTTTTGCTCGTCCCTGGAAAAGGAGGCTAAAGTTAGGACCAAACATCTCCGCTGCAGCAACATTTCAAAGAAATAATGGGTGGAATCAAAAGTTCATAAGCGCCCAGATGTCAATTTTTTGCCGGGAAGTTAGGTTTCCTCCTACATACCGGACTGAGTCATCAGTAGAATTGGCAATGAAAAGAGGGGAAAAGGGCTAGAAGCCTACCTTTGTTACACAATGGAGAGTTTTTTTTGTAGCAGGTTCATCAAAACTGACCACCGATTCTTCTGGTGTTTTGACAGGTGGCGCGGCCCCGGGGAGGAGAGCCCGGGGGTTGATATTCAGTCCCCCTGGCAACTGAACCTTTATTTTTGAAGGGCTCACTGCCATTGGTTGATTGTCGGTGCCGTTCACAAGTTGTGGCTTCTCTTCAACTTGCGGCGATGGTTTGGGTGGGGGACTCTCATCAGCGCCCCCAACCAATGGGTCTGGAACTAAATTAACAGGACAGTTTAAAAGGGAAATTCTGAGAGCAAATTTCTGTACATTTCACTGCAACAAGTCACAGGTTTAAACAATTATTTCAGATGCCTAAAATATTGGTATTTCAGCAGTCTAGAGTTTTGAAACAGTAGAATGCTGTACGAAACATGGGTGCAGGCCCACATGAGGTTATCCTGAAATAACCAAATTCCGGTATTTCAGATGACTGGTATCATAAAGGAATCAACCATAAAGGTTCAACTGACAAATTTAGCATTTTATAAATGTGGACAATATGCCTTTAAAACCCAACAGATTTGCATTCTGACGTTTCCATGTGATAGGCAAGACCCTTCTGCACATTCACTGCAAATTTTGTTGAATTCCGACTAGTTGATCTTATGATACAAAAGGTCTGAATTAATGAGAACCCCACGAACGATGTGTGTTCAGGGTCATCGGTGTACATTTGAATAGGCTGACGTACATTTGTACATGGAACACTAATTGTGCTGAAAATAGCTCAGTTATCGTCAGAAATGGAATTCAAAGCATCATGTTGGCAGGTTCATGTACCTCTTCACCACAAAAAAAGTTGAAGCTCGTGCCTATTACGTAAAGCCAACATTCAGGCAGTGAGAGACATCTGGTGGCAACAAAGGAAGTGTCTCCCTCAGTAAGCTCATCGTTCGCAGTTAAACCATTATGGTTGATTCCTTTATGCTGGTATGTCAATATTAACCTTTAAAAAAAGAAATTAACTCACCTACTACAGGTTTTTTCGGCCCACCTATCGGTGCCTCTTCTTTCGGACTCGGAGTCAGTTTACTGGCGCCGAACGGATCCAAGCTGCCAAACATGGAAACGCCACCCACTGGCTTCCTTGTCTTGGTTTGTGGAGGAGCAGGCTGAAGGAAACAATGTTGCATGTTGTGTGTATCTTGACATGTATCAAGACTTATGATCACTTTTCTTCGACAACACAGAGCGAGTTTGTAATACTTGTCAGGGAAGATAGTCGTGTGTGTCACATTATCAGATGTAAAGTCCAAAACAGAGGGCCATATACCATGTATACATGTACACATGTACAGCTCTGGAAAAAATTATTAGACCACCTCTGGTTGACTCACTCATTTTCCATTACCGGTAAAATGGGTTCCACAAACTCTCCAATCATTCTGTATGTACTGGTTTATTGTGTTGGTAAAATTGCTAAAACTTCACGACAATATCAAACATAGAAATTGACTTCCCGTAATGACGAAACAATGGAGCTGTTAAAAGGACCTTGTCAAAAGTTCACACTAAAAGGAAGGACATGAAGTGCATACATTTACTCTGTAGACAGTTGTCCATTTTACATCGCTTCTAATCAAACCTAAATTCTGCGAGCAGCGTTTAAAACATCTTCGGGACTTTATGCTTATAATTAAAGCTGAAGCCCTGTTTGTACACGGTAGTAAGTATGTTGGAACACAATGTGGCATAAACGGGTGTATAAGACTTTTTGTCGGACCTATCTAAAGGGAAATGAGTGGAAATAACAGAGGTGGTCTAATAATTTTTTCCAGAGCTGTATACACACTTGACAGATTGTGGATTGAGGTCAAGATGGTCATGTGTCACATTATTATCAAATATAACAGTCCGAATCAGAAGCCATATACATGTAAACACATGACAGATTGATTGAGGTGCACTTAGCACAGGAACATTCGTGGAAAAAATCTTATACTTAAGAGCTTTTGATGTGATAACTTAAGAGGTTTGGAATTCATAAATGCAAAACGGAACTCCTAGATCATGCACACACAAGGCAAGGTTAACTGATCATCCACGAATTTTTTTAGGCCTTCCTTTTGGGAGGTGCGGGCTGTGTTGTCAAGCTAGGCCTAGAGTGCAAACATTGAATCCAGAATCTTTATCCCTCTGAATTCCAACCATGCTGAATCCCAATCCTACTTGATCCTGCCCCTGCCAAATCCTAATCCTACTGAGTCCTGACCCCAAACCACATCCTACCCCAGCAGCTGAATCCTGACCCTGCTGAATTCATCATGATTCGACAAAATCCTAACCCCGCTGATTTTTACCCTGCCAAATCCCAACCCCACTGAACTGACAAGAACCTTACCTTGGCAGGAGCTGCTAACAGGTCCGTTGACGAATCATCCTCTGTCACACCACCTAGTGGCAGATTCTTGTCCACTACAACTGGCTGGAATTAACAGAAACGAAAGAATTGGAGACTTCCAACCGAAGACATTACATCCATCTACTCACTACTGTCATCTAAAATCTGACTCCCTTCAAAACACCCTCAATTCTGCACCATTTCATTTTCAATTTGACATTCCTGAGGACAACACAGGTATTCATGCTATCGCAGAAGATTGACCCTAGAAACTACATTTTTATCACCTTTTTGACTGGCTCAGGTTTCTTCTTCACTGGTGCCGAGAAGAGGTCGTCACCACCATCATCATCACCTCCAAATAAATCTGTGCTGGACTTCACCGTTGCCCCCTTGACTTTTACTGCGGGTGCTGGCTTTGGTTCTTCTTTCGGGAATGACACAACTTTGGGCTGAGAAAAACAATAACTCATTTAGAAACATGGTCAGTACACATAGACAACATCTTACAATGTTATAACCTTATACTGAGCATTGATGGCAAGTCTGCACAAAATTCCAGTCATGCCTGTAATTTTCATAAAATTTTCAGAAAATATTCGACAACAATGTCCAGAGGACACCTCTCTATTAAGGACACCTAAGTTCAGCCACATTAGTCATTAGGTTTATTTTGACCTCTGTAATCAGGACACCTCTCAATTTAGGACAGCATCTGCCGGTCCCAAATAGAGAGGTTCCACTGTGATTTGTAATTCCCACCTCCGGGCTGAGAGGGCTGTTAGCACCAAACAAATCCACCGTCGGCGTTTCCTCTGGTGCTGCTGGCGACGACGCGAACAAAACATCCTCATCTTCGAATAAACTTTTACTCTTCGTTCTCTTCCGATGGTCCTGAAATGAATGATAGCATAGTAAATCATCTTCCTGTGGATGCCTCAGTGTGGAGGGCCTCTTTCTGTGGGCACCTCAACATGGAGGGTCTCTTCAAATGGGCATCTGAAGAAGGAGGGCCTCTTCATAAGGGCATCTGAAGAAGGAGGGCCTCTTCATAAGGGCACCTCAGCTCAGAGGACCTCCTCATATGGTCACCTCATATTAAGGAGGGAAAATTCACCCACAGCCACACTGACCTCTTGTGGTTTTGATTTCACCGGAGCAGGTGCACCAAACAAATCACCACCGCCATCTTCATCCTCGTCGAATAACGACAGAGGCGCATTTTTCACTGGAGTTGCAGGCTTTGCCGGCTTTGGTGCAGGTTCTGGAGTGGGGACAGGTTTCTGAAATGATAATCAGCTTTTGATGAAAACAGAGCTATAGAAAATGTGAAATAATGTGACTTCTTAAATATCACAATGACAATCTGTATACTTGTAAAATATCACAATGACATTTTATGACAATGTGCTATTAAAATATCACTAATTACCTCTATTTTCTTCTCCTCTGGTTCAGGAGATTTCTTCATGCTGTCACCAAACAGGTCAGCGCCGCCAAACAACGGGACCGCTCCCGCAGGCTTCTTTTTAGCACTGAAAACAAGTAAAGTTCTGATGTTAAAGGGAATTCATCTCAGCAGTTAAAGGAGACTAAGAGTAATCTGTGGCCCGTGAAATTCACAATTTCAAATTACAAATTTCCGTATTTTAGCTGATTAAATCCTCAGGTAAGCCTAGATTCACAGTTGACCTGTTCTGAATGGTACTGAAAGCATCAAAGCCACAACACACGCTCTTACGCGGTAGTTGGCGATTTATTCCCGATGTGAGTGCTGTACCAGTAATAGATTCAAGATGGCGGTGTTTGATTCCCTATTCGGACTGCTTGACTGGTATGACCAGTTTGCTTTAAGTCAACTTACGGGGCTGATGCAGCAGGTGCTGGAGCCGACCCGAACAAATCCCCCTCCTCATCCTCCACAAACAGACTACTGGATTTAGGCTTACTCGCTGCCTTTGGAGCTGGCTTTGTCTTCGGAAGTCCCGAGAAAAGATCCTCCTCATCACCATCGTCGAATAGGCCTGAGCCAATTTTTAGGGATGGCTTGGCCTGTTTCCTGGAAAGATACAAAAAGTTGAAATTGACAAGCAGCACTTTTTGCTAATGGACAATAAAATGCATCAAGAAGGTGCTTTATTTGGACAAAATACCCAGTACTTCTTTTACTTCAATCTCTGACTCTGATTATACCGGTAATTCTAAAGTTTGATTCTAAAGTTACAACTCTAAAGTTAAAGTTTAAGAACTGTGAAAATCTGTACTCTATATGGAACAGACTTCACGTAAATGTACGGTGCTCACTTCTCAGTTTTCTGTTCTTCGGGTTCCTCTGCAAACAGACTGTTACTCGACACGGAAGGACTGCGTTCGGATTTTACTTCTTGTTTCGCTGACGACATAGACGAGCTTGTTGATTTGTCACCATCAGACCAGCCACCTTCATCCTGGAGAAGAAAGTTAGCAACTATCAAGGCCTGGTGGTACACGGCGAGACCACAAGCCTAAATGGAAGAAGCTTTCTCTTTTTCTCGATGCTCTGCTTCTGAACAAAACTTCTTGCCATCCATGAACAGGGTTCGTACACTACCCCCCGACCTAAAATTCCAGGACTTTTCAAGGAATTCCAGGGCCAAATATCCTGAAATTCCAGGACTATTTTGTCAATATTCAAGTTCTTACCAGGCTCAATCATTGGCCTACCGTAATATAAATATCATATTTTGGAAGGGCCAGATAAGGGCCAATGACTCGATGAGTTTGAGCGCGGATAAAAAGAAAATGGGGGGGGGGGGGGGGGGTCCTCCCCCAGAAAATTTTGGATTCTTGAAGGCCACATGGGCAAAATTCAAGGACTTTTCCAGGACTTCTAGGGTAAATCATGGTTTTTCAAGGTTTTCCAGACCTGGAAAGGGGAGACCTCAAAATTCCAGGTTTTCAAGGATTTCAAGGTAGAGTACGAACCCTGCATGAACTAGACTAACCCCTACAGTGCCAAGTTCTTTGAGCAGTTTTCACGATTTTAGCCAAAAATTTCACATGGATACTGAGTTGGTCCTATTGATATAATGGACTTTTCTCTCGAGTAAGTTCATTCAATGTTGTCCTAAGATGGCGTGGCGATTACTCATTACATTTTAATGGAATGGAGTGGGACATGAACACACGGAAAAGACCTCGGCATATACCTCTTCGTCTGAAGGTGGTTGGCGTTGAGCCTTGATCGCAGCTACCAGTGGGTTGGGACCACTGCCAAATGGAGACACAGCACCAGCGGGGAGCTATAAAACAAAGTCAAGAAACAGTTTATTTACAGTTTGCAGATCATGACGTGACGCTAGCTTTAATATGGCATTATATTGCATACCGGGAACCTTTTTATCAAAGCTTAACATTTTAGTAAAATTCAGATAAATTTGAGAGTAAAAAGAGCCGCTGTACCTTTTTCTTTGTTTCCTTTTTCTCTGCAGGTTTTGTTGGTTCTGCCTTTTTCGCCGATGCCAGGGAGGCAAACAAATCGCCTTCGTCGTCCTCATCACCTCCAAATAAGTCAATGGTAGGCTTCGAGGGGGTCTTGGCTGTTTCTGAAAAGAAAAGGGAGTGAATACTGTAAACCGTGAAATTTTCGCGGCGCTAATTGTTCGCGATTTTCGTACTTCGCCAAGAATAAATTTTGCGATAATGGCCCTTGGGTTTCAGAAATGTTTAAGACCCAGCGATTTAAGTTCGCGTTTTGACCCCTCATCGCGAAAATAAAACGCTCGCAAAAATACAGTAACAGATACTTTCTCACCCCCAAATGTTTCCTTCAACAGTCACGAACTAAAGATGCTAAGCTGCATCATCCATTTTCACACTGACCTTTTTTCTTAGGTGCTTTTTTGGGTACCGAGGCGAACAGGTCGTCGTCAGCATCATCGTCAAAGAGTCCACCACCTCCCAAAGATTTTGCCGTTGATTTTTGTTTCGGAGGTTCTGGTTCTTCTTTTGGGCTAGGCATGAAGAGTTCATCATCTCCACCTGGTGGTGAAAAAGGAGCTACAATCAGTAAAACGTCAGTTCCAGTTCGATCACAGTTTGGATCTTTTGGTCACCCTAAGATAGACTAACATGTTATTATTCCCTGTTTATTTTGTGATTTCTTACCTCCAAATATTGAGACACCCCCAGCAGGAATATGTTTACCACTCTTTGTTCTCCCCCTCTCTGGAAAAAAATTCAACGCAAATGTGACACGTCACATCAAATCAGGTATTAAAGGACTCTAGAGGCAGCTTGCTATTAGGCTACTAACAGTACTTCCACTATGCAACAGGTGGCGCTCGTAACCATGAACTCATGAATTGTGGATCAAATGTGGACATTGATGAAATTTTACTTCCAAAATGATGTCCAAGTTGGATCCTCATGCCATCAATTCTGTGTTAGTAATCATATCAATATGCACTGAAAACCTGCCTCTAGAGGCCCTTTAAAGGACCACAGTACTGCTTCCCGATCCTGCGTTACACCTACCCGCGTTAAGGGAGACCTCTATTGACGACTTGGTAAACTACGCATGCTACTACGTGCATTGTAGTGTAATCATACATTCTCCAATACTGGGACGAAAGGCGTAACTACAGTATTGGAGAACGGGTATCGGTGGCGCCGGCTGTCGACAGAAAGTGGCAATACCGTGGTGCTTTAAGTGGCACAGGATGTGAACCAGGATGAACCAAAATAACTCCAGGAGATAAAGGAAGAAATGTAATCACTCAGATTTTACAAAGACAGACAACATGCCTAGGCCTAATGAAACTGACAAAACATTGGTCTCAACCTGCCAACTTTAGAGCGACTTAGTACTCGTTTTGTGGTGACAGGTCACAAATGACTTCTGATAATATGTGTGACATTAATAAAATGTGATTTTTATGAAACCCCTTCTGCAGCACAGTGTCTACAACACTCACGATACACAAATCACAAGAAAAATAAAACGACGTCAGACGACACTCACCAACTGGTTTTTCCTCCTCAACCTCCTGTTCTTCTTCCACATCATTCTCTTCTGGTATCGGTTTTGCCGCTTCCTTCGGTTTTCCGACATCTCCAAACAGATTACCGCCGCCGTCATCATCGAATAACCCACCACCGCTTGAGAATAAACCACCCTTGGTACCGAATGGCGAGTCTTCTTCGATTGAGGGGCCACCAAACAGATCTTCTGCAGAAGAATTTTATATTTTAAACAGAGATGGTATTTCACATATACAAGTATGACTGAAGCTGGTGACAGACACGCACATGATATTGGATCAATGTCAAAAATTTCCCAAGTCATACAGGGACGGATCCAGGATTTCGAGAAAGATGGGGCGCACTGTGCTAGAAACATTGAAATCTGCAGTGAATTTCAATGATTTGCTCAAAATTTCAGAATTTCATTGTTGATTTTACAGATCTGTTGGCCGAAAGGGGGGGCGTGGTGCGCCCCCCTTGGGTCTGGGGGGCGGGTGCACCCCCCTTGGATCTGCGCCTGTCATAGATCATATTTTTGGCCGCATCCTTCCTTCCGCAAAATATTTTAACACCCCCAAATTCAAGATGGTGAAATTGACCTACCTTCTTTTTCTGCCTTGTGTGTGGATTTCCCCCTCGATCTTTCTGAGTCTGTTCGTTTCCTATGATGACTGGATTTGCTCGTACCAGAGTCTGTCCTCTTCTTTTTGTGCTTGTGCTCTGTGGATGAAAACACAAAGGGTGGAATTCACCAAGGCATTTTATCGTGCGTGCAATTAAAGACCGATTATCTTATAAACGGAGGATAAACTACCGTTGTCCGCGGACGGATAAACTACCGTTTAAATTGCGATTCAGAACACTCGATCATCGCTGTTTTATCTGCACGCGGACAAACTGGTGTAATCGCTCAATAAACGCCTGTTATAAATCATTATTATGTCATCCGCGCAATGAAATCACGTAACTCGCATTAGGCGTAGGCTATAAATATAAGCCGATGGTCAAGTGGTCGCAC